>JAJKFI010000014.1:8665074-8684657 GCA_029204185.1 Lerista edwardsae
ACACACACACACACACACACACACACACACACACACACACACACACAAATATGGTTGTGCCTTGTGACATATGTTTGTACCCTCTATGTACACTCTCCTGATCCCACTGCCACTTGTGCCGGGATCTATTTTTGTGCAACCTTATCACCCTGTGATACTCTGTAATTTGAGTTCAGTGGTGGCTGTGCACAGTGGTGGCTGTGCATAGCTGGCCAGGCCTCTGGCACTCAGCCTTTCTGCACGTGGTCGCCCATATCTGTGTCTCTTCTGTTAATCGGGGAGTGCACAAACAAACAGCACAGTCCTATATTCTAAATCCTATTGATTTGAATGCTCCCAGGTAAGTGTATTACGTTCAGAAAAGTCTCTGTTCATTCAGGTCTGGGAATCAAAGTTCCTCCTCCATTTTACATAGATCATATTGGTGAACAGTTTGCATTGCTTGTGTTGGAAAGAAGGGCAGTCAGAAGCCATTTTGAATGCTTTTCCAGCGATGTGGCTAAGGCAAAGAAGCTATCTGTTTTGGAGAAATGGAAGTTAGCGAGGTTGTCACCATGAAATATAGGCAGGATAGAGTTCCCCATGGGGAAATCCAATTCATTGGGGGGGGGAGGGGGGTAATATGCCCCTGTCACTTCTTTGCTCATAGTCTGGAAATGGCTAGCGATAATCCATTTTATGTTGGAGATACATGCACCCAAAGGGCAATGACAAGGTCCTAAAAGGACAAAAGCCACTAACTTTGGAATTTTAACCAAAGGTAGTTCTAAAGCATTTATAGCTAAAAAAAAGATAATGGTTAATTTCAGAGTGCACACATTATTACAAACTAGTTGAATAGCTGAAATAAGATGTACAAATGTATCCTGAAAGGAAACGAAAGCCATATGCTCAATATTCCCTCTGCCTGTCGTAATGAGACAATCGCATTTCTTCCACTAAAATCTTACAGCTTTCTGGACAATTGCTAATGGATGTCACATTTTAACTGATGCATTCTTACTTGCTTTGTGTTCCAGAAGAAAGTCTGTCGTTTTCTCAGTCCCAGCCTGGGGGTGCCCTGAACTGATTTGTAGAGTCTATAAACAGCTGTCCGGTGATAAAGATGGGAGAGCAGCTCAATCAGATGTGGGTGGGTGGTTGAGTTCTATCACGGAAATCAGCCGCAGTAAAAAGGTGACATCTGAGAGTGCACCTTGTCACTGACGCATCAATCTAGGCCCACGGAAATGAAGGCCAAGCATTTACTGGGACTTAAAATAAGTAGAAGAATAAGGCTGTTTTTAAAGAATTGGAGGAAGGAGGCCAGCGTAGCCCACAAGAGACTCAAAAAGTTGCGAAAACCAAAGAGGCAGGATAATCTTCCATGTTTTTGGTGGTGTTCTCTTGAAACCAGCAGTTCTTTAGTTGAAAGCATGAAAATGGAGGAGTGCCTCTGTCTCTGTGCAGAACAGATATTAGAAATGAGCAAGAATTAGACATTGCTGAGTGGATTCAAGTCCTTGAAGAACTTTTAATGTACTCGATGGGGCATGCTGAATGAGTGTCTGTGTAAATCAATAATCATCCCTATAAAGCGACTAATGGTTTCGTATGAATAACAAGGAAATGTACATGGTAACTAGTGTTCAAGAATTCTGTCAGTTTTCTTAAAGTTCACTGTCATAACTCTGTTCGCCTTGACCTTTATCAGTGATACCTTCAAAGATTTTTGAGTTGCTAGTTGAGGTTTAACTTGACACAAGACCTTTAAACCCTCATTTCCTTTTCCCTTGGTGCTGAACCAATATCTAATATACTTCTAGCACGTTTTCTCTCACTCCTACTTCCCAGTTAAGTTACATTTCGTCACTCTGCAGTTATTGGTGTGTAAAGCAGAAAACCCACTCCCTGCATACTTCCCTTCTTTTTCCTCACAGGAGACATTTTGCTCTCTTTGTGTATATAAAAATTATTGAAGCCTCCCATCAGAAAATTTCTGAGCTAATTGATCATGTGCTAACTAATTATTATTCCTACTAGCGTGTACATTTTTACCCTTTGAATTTGCTGTGAATAAACCCTCACCTTGCACAATGTCAGTCTACTAATCAACTTCAGTGAGAGCCAAATTATGTGATTGTGTCATATTATGAATAATGCAAAAAAATCATTTTGCAATAGCTAGCAAAGTGGACCTCTGAGCAGAGGCTTAATAAGCTTGTTTTTTTTCCCCCTTCTTCACTAACCTGCTCTTGACGTAGCGTCGACTACAAGTAGTGTTGACCTGAGAGCGCCAACGGGGAGCCTCCCTCGTGCCATCCGAGGTCGGCTGGCGCAAGGGAGTTTCTGGGAGGGATGAGGGCAGGGAATGGGTAGTTCTGGGTGGGGGGGGGGTGGGCTGGCAGAGGTGCTGGCCTGGGGAGGAAGAGGTGGAGCCAGGATGCGGCCATTAGGCTGCATCCTAGGCCTCGTTGGGAGGCCACATGGCTCCGATTTGGGCCGCGTGGCTTTCTTGGCCTCATGGCCGAATACCAAGCCTGTCCATGTCCCAAGCCTGCCAGATGGACACGGAGCCTCCCTTGCGCCAGCCAGCTTCGGCCGACGCAAGGGAGGCATGCCATTGGCGTTCTCAGGCCGACAGCTCTAATGCTGACACGGGGGTGTCGCTCGATGACCGTGCGTCGTCACTAGTGATGTAGTGTTGATGCAACAACGTTGCGTGGACGCTACAGGGCACGTAGGATTGCGCTGTGAGTTGCAGCCAGCCATTTCCTGGTTCCGTCACCCCAGCATGCCATGCACCTGGATTCCTGGGCAGATGATGGACCGCGGTTCAGTTTTGGGGCACGTGGCAGCAAGGTAGGAAGGCTTTCCTGTGGAATGGAATGCTCTATTCATGCAGGGGAAAGATTCAGCAGAGCACAGGCCATAGTTTGGTGACTATTGCTCTAGAGCAGAGGTGTCAAACTTAAGGCCCACAGGATGGATGCAGCCTTCAGAAGCTCTTTATCCACACCCGCTGTTATAATTGGTTTCTTCCAGAGCCACCTTTTCAATAATGCCTTTTCTGCTGAGGCTCTAAGAGGAAGAAATGAAAGGAGGCTTCAGAAAGCAAGGGGCACAACAGGTAAAGGAGCAGACTGAAGGGGTGAGAGAGGGAGAAGCTGCCAAAGTTCTGGGAGAGCCCAGTTATCATGCAGGCTGCTTTTTTGTAGCACCGTTTCTACCAAGGTATAACTTTGCAGAGCGCCTCAGCTACTGAGCCGTGAAGTTATGTTGCGGCAGAAGTGGCACAACTAAAAGGTGGCCGGCCTGATAATTGGGACTTTCCATATCTTGAAAACATGATCAAGACTTGCATGTTTTCCTCTTCTGTCATTTGTAGCTAATGAGTTTCTGTGAGAACAAAGTGATCTGCTTAATGATATCACTTTCTGCTTAATGATATAACTTCTAGCCTTCAGCAGCACTATGAATACTCTTTGGCCCACTGTATAAAACAAGTTTGACAGCCATTCTTGTACCAAGCAGGGGATAGATAGCCTTGAAGGCCACCTCCAATGTTATACTTCTGTGATTCTAAAAATTGCAGTCAGCAAATTGTACCCAAAGTGTGAAGTCTGAGCAAGTCAAGTAAAAGACTTTGCATTCAATGGATCTGCAAAAGAAGAAAGAAATTCAGTCCATTCCCCTTTATGGTTATTCTTGTAATCATAAGTGGACTTTTATGTAAATTCCTATCAGTTAATTGAACAGTGTTATCACATGTGCCTGATTTGTGCTCTGACTGACATGACCATAATTATTACCCAACTAAGGATTCAACCCTATCCAACTTCCCAGCATTGATGCAGCTGCAATGCAAATAAAAGAGAAAATTCTTTATATTCATTTATTTAAATTAAAAATATAGTTCAGTCATGTGTGGTGCTATGTTTATATATATGTTTATATATATGTTTATATATAAACATCAACTAATTACAGAAATGAAAAATGAGTAAAATTGAGTAAAATGAGTAAAAACTCAGTTTTTGTCAGATGTTAATGAATGCTGGTGTGTCACCCCAAAAATTGTGGTGTGTCACCTTTGACACGCATGTCATAGGTTCACCATCACTGGTATAGGGTGTACATACATTAGATTCCATATGTAAGATCTTCTTAATGTTGTGAACAACATGCATAGTCAAGTCAGAACCAGTGACCTGATGTGCCAAATGAGCTGAACTTGGATGCACCCCATTAAATATAAGCAGAGAAAAGTATATATATATATATATATATATATATATAAGAACCCTTTTATTCCTGTGTTTACCAGTGGCAGCCCTTATTTCATTCACCACACATTTGACTTAAAAGACTTAAATGTACATTTTCTACTGCATTTTTAAAACTAGCCATATATGTTTTGCACATGCACATTTGCCTTGCCATAAGTGCATTTGGAATTAATGGACTTCTAGCATTAATAGATATCTCCCCCTCCCATTATCTGCTAAATCTTGGGTTCACTGTAATTAAATGCTTTTACTTTCTAATTAATGTTTCATGAAATAAATTCGTATCTAATCAAGGTAATTGAAAATATCTTGCAGCCCAATCCTATGTGTGCTCAGTAGTCAGTCTGCTTATGTTCAATAGGGTGCTCACTCCAAGGAAATTGGGTATAGGATTGTAGCTCTAAGGTTATCCAGTTCCAGACACATTTTTCTTTCCATTTCATTTGGAGTATGATTTCTTCCCCTCCTCCCCATTTCAGAGGTACCAGCCAACGTAAGTTAACCAGTCAGATTTTATAGTATCTCAATATTCCTAGCGCCTACATGATGACTCATCTAATGGGAAATTGCATTACGTAGTGGATTTGACTGACTCAATGCTATAGCTGAGGATAATGACCTCAGTGGAGAATGGTTTGTTGTGAAGCATTAGCTGTGATACCACAGACACCTGTGAATTCTTCCTTCATTAAAGACACAATTGAAGTCAGAATGAGAAACCACTAAAACTAGTAAGCAATCTACATTGTTAGGCCATCTTCTATTCTTCTATCTTCCTTTCCGTTGATTTATGGACAGCCTCCCCCAACACATTTTGTCAAGAAAAAGAACAGTGTCTGAAAAGCACTGTAATCTCTCTGCAGTGGCTCCTTTTTTCCTTTACACCGTAAGATACGTTAAAGGGGGCTGAGCAAACTGGATCTATTCTAGAGAGAAAAGAGAGGAGTGAAGGGTTGAAGTGTAAAACCTCTGTTCCCATTTTTCCTTATTGTTGGACCCTATTAGCCCCCCCCCTCCCAATTTCCAGTGGCTTCTGAGATGTCTGATGAGAAATCCTGCAACCGTAGCCAGTGTCCTGGGAGGCTTCCCTGGCACTCTTTGAAATCAGCACCATTGCAGGACAACTGCATGGTTAAGCTGGCAGATCATTTTGTGGGCTGCTTCTGGGTCCATTTAAGACATGGAATGGATAGAGTGGATACAGGGATGTTTTTTCCCGCTCTCACAGCACCAGAACCAGGGAACATCCACTAAAATTGAGTGTTGGGAGCGTTAGAGCGGATAAAAGGAAATACTTCTTTACCCAGCGGGTAATTAATCTGTGGAACTCCTTGTCATAGGAGGTGGTGATGGCATCTGGCCTAGGTGCCTTTAAAAAGGGATTGGACAGATTTCTGAAGGAAAAGTCCTTTGTGGGCTGTAGGCCATGATGGGTGTCGCAACCCAAAGAATACTTATTCTACTTATTGTAGAAGTAGGCTTCATCAGAATGCCAGGTGCAAGGGAGTGGCAACAGGATGCAGGCATCTTGTTGTCTTGTGTGAGCTCCCTGAGGCATCTGGTGGGTCACTGAGATACAGGACACTGTACAAGATGGGCCCTTGGATCCAGCAGAGCTCTTCTTATGTTCGTATGACAAAAGAGCCTAACCATCTGCTGGGATTGGCATGCAGTGGCTGATTGGCATCCAAGCGCACCTCATCATTTTAAGGGGCAGGTAGGGCATCCCAGGTGGTCATAAAGTATCCACTGGAATGGACCTAGGGCCTAGGCCATCGTCAGGCCTCAGTTTTTAAGATCATGCTCAGGGATGCTTAGGCATGTTGCCCTGGTCTGTCACAGTAGAATAGCTGCTTAGTGAAGACACACCCACTCCCTTTGCTGCATGGTGAGTGTAAAGGACCAGAGTCCTGGGCAACAGTCCTTGAATAACTAAAACAGAGGCAACATTCAGATAATCGCATCAGAAAATGTATTTTATTTGCCATTTTCATTTTAATCTTCCTGCCAATACCCCACCTTGTCATTCCTGTTTGCTTTTTGGTAGGTTCCTCTGCCTCTTCCCTTTTGCTTTCTTCCCAGACTGTAAGAAATTTCTTGTAGTTTTACTGCTTTACCTGCTAGATCCAAGTTCACTTTGGGAACAGGAATGGGTTTGCCATGCCTACCAGATCACTGTGTTCACTGTTCTCAAGGCCACCTCCAAATTTGCAGGATCTGAAAAATGGACTGTCTCAAAGTGTCCTTTTTCTATCTACCGTATTTCCCCCAAAATAAGACCGGGTCTTCTATTAATTTTTGCTCCAAAAGATGCATTAGGGCTTATTTTCAGGGGATGTCTTATTTTTTTCATGTACAACAATCGACATTTATTCATGTACAACAAGATTCATATTATATTAGACACAGCCATGTCCATTCGTTAATAAGTGCACATGTTATTTGTGCATTGTATCGGTACTGGTCATTCGGCAATAAGTCTTGAGTTCATCTGTTTCCATAGGCATTGACCTCTTGTTCAAAGGCGCCCGCTTGGGTATTTACAAATGATTAATTATAATTTATATTATCATTTATTTTAAGTATTAATATCAATTGAATTATTTATTCATGATTATATATTAATATTATTATTTTATAATTCAATATGTCTGCCGTGAGATGCAATGAATGTACTAAGTAAATGCGTCCATCTGGCTGACAGTCTTAACTGGGGCTTATTTTAGGGGTAGGGATTATATCATGAGCATCCTGAAAAATCATGTTAGGGCTTATTTTCTGGTTAGGTCTTATTTGGGGGGAAATCTCCCAGTTTGGCTGGTGGTAGCAGGAGGCATACCAGTGTCCTAGGAAATCTCAGACTGACCAGCAAGAGGAGTGAAGTGGAGAGAAAGGGTCACCACTAGGCACTGCACCTGTGCTGCCCTCCACTGCTCTTCTTCACAAAGGTGGTCATGCAGACCTGGGCCAAGCCACGCGGCCCCAATTTGGAATGTGCAACGTCCTCAGCTCTGCACCTGCTAAACAGCAGGCTCAGATCCGAGGAACCCATAGGCTTTGCTGGCATCTGCCCCGGGGTAAGGGCACAAAGGAGGCTCCAGCCAGCTCCTAACTTGCGCTGGATATGGTGCAGGCCCGCCAGCCTTGCTGTTCCAGCACAAGTTAGGATTGCGCCCTAAGCATTTTACGTGCTGTTTACGTGGTGACAGATATGAAAGTGAAGGTGGGCACAAATGATTGGGGTAAACAAATCTTGGATTAGTGAGCCTGTACTTGTACTACACTGCAGGCATCTTTTATTGTGACAGGCATCTTTGTGCTTTTGATGTTTTTATTATTTAATTAGCAGTCACGGACGCCACGTCAAGGTGAGGGAATATTTATTCCATTCAGAGCTGCATTGCCTCTGCTCTGGTGCTGGAAAGTTGGTTAGGATTGCGCCCACAATCTCACATAAGAAGGTATAGCAAAGATGCCTAATTTTGTTTACCAGGAACATTTACAGTTTGACTCTTAGAGAAACCTCATAAATCTTCCCCAGGTAATCGAATCGTGGCTTTCCAAAGGAGATGAAGAAAAGCATCATGAAGCGATGGGTGCTAAGAGTGACGGAAGACCCTATTATTTAGGCCAGTGTGCAAAATAGAAAATATACCCTTTTTACCTTTTTACAGTTTAGTTTTTTTGCTCTTTGCAATGTTGTATTACATTATAGGGTGATTTGATATATTTAGCATTGCTTTTTTCATCCTTAGGGGGCTGGCAGGAGGGTCTTAAATGAAGTCATTGAAGCGTTGCCTTCCTATTTCAGTCCCTATTACAAAATGTCAAATAAATGGCTATGATTTGCTCAGCAATCAAGGGATGCATAGACACCAAACTTGCATAGACGGGATTATATGCAGTTAGCAAGTATTTAAAGCCCCCAGGTTAAGAATGCTTATAGATGTTTCCTTAACTACTGCTGGTGGATGCCTGAGCTATCAGTTGTTAGACTCTCATTTTCTTCTTTTTTTTTATGCAAGGGCACATATTTAAAAAAATGCAAGCAAACACTGCTTGCTTTGCCTTTCTGGGCAGGAAGTTTAAATCCGCCAAAATGTGTAAAGATGTAAATTACTGCAGTAGCACAGTGAAGTAGAGTCCCCAGCTGTGTAATTTAAAATCCATTTTCAGGCTTAAAAGCCCAAAATTCAGATATATTAGGTTTGCTCTTTTATTTTTATGCTTGCATTTTTTTCCCTTAATGTAAGGCAAAGTTTAGACATGTGTGTTCCTGCACTTGACCATGAAGCCAGGGACATTGTAGCATATGGCAAAATTGGATCATATGTACAGAAGCTTGTTTTCTGATCCCTTCATGAGAGTGTAGCAAAGCACAGACAGCAGCATGAACAACGTATAACCTCTGAATCAGAATGCATGCTCCATGTTTATGAGGGAGGACCTCATGTACTTTGGGGCACATGCAGCAGTGCCTGTTTGGGGTGAGAGCATGTTGGCTTACAGCATGACCTTTGCCTCTCCTCATTGGAGTTGAATTCTGTGGTAATGAGGCAGTTCTATAAAGCAAAAGCTTCATGAGTGTTTCGCCGGCAGTGCCAATGGTTGGGGTACCCGGCATTCCCCAAGAGCATGGCCGCCTTAAGCCAATGTGACCAATGTCATCACATTAGGCTCCACACCTTGGCACACCAGCTCAGTGAGCATATTGCCTGCCGCTGCAGCTGAGATCTCTATGAACTGTAAGTCAGTGGGGTGAGCACAGCAGCTTCACCTTGGGCCCTCCCACCTGTCCCTGCCTCCGAACAGCCCAAAATGGAACAGCCTCCTGGAATCAGCAGCCAATGACCTCATCATGTCATCACCAACCACTTCCAGGTGCCACGCTTTGCGCCCATCACCACAAGTGTTCTTGGAGTGTAGGGATCCCTGCAAGGAGGATGGGGCCCTGCAGGAATGCCCCATATTGGGCTCCGCTGCTCCTGGAGCTGGCCCTGCCCAAAAGAGAATGTAGACCTTGCTTTTAGGTGGTGCAAAAGGGATAGGTATGCACCTCAATTGATAGCAAAGAGATTTTGACAATTCTGTAAAGGTCAGTGGGTGGTGGTAGAGATATGAGATAGATATTCTGAGCTTTGTGTTGTGGCATAGGAGTGCTTCCCTTCCATTGCTTACCTGGTGGTAAGTCATTGTCCTGGTTCTCTCGTCACTGTCCTGGTTCTCCCATTGGGATAGTGAAGTGGAGGGTCCACTTGGGTGTTTGCGTGGTTGGTTCTCCTGAGTGCCTGCAGTAAAAATTCTGAGAAGACAAGTGTTAACAAAATAGCTTGCCAAGCATGTTGGAGGCCAGTAGTCTCTTTGTGCAAAAGAACCCTTTCTGCGTAGTTTCCACCACCAGGTTTACTGTTAAAGTGCTCCGAACATAGGTAATATGATGCCGGAACAGTATAGCGCTGTACCACATGCCCTGTTACCTGAGCACTAGGCTCCCTGGCAAAGCTTTTAGTTCTAGGGTTGATGTGCTGGGAGTAGGCTGTAAAATGAATTATATACTGTATGCTAAATGAAGATAAAACAAAACCAATCATTGCGGAAAGCCAGCTTGATTGAGAAGTCGCTCAAATGTCTACATGGTTTTTTTTTCTCCCACTTCATCCTTTTTTACACCTGTATGAACAGGTGTAAATCCATTCCCTGGAATTCAGTTGCATAATTTGCCTGTATGAGTGGTCCTCAGTGAGTATTTGCTCCCATGCTAAAAGGTTGTCTGATTGCGCTGAGTGATTTTTAGCATGTAAAAAAGATAGTAATTTTCCTGCTCATCTTATCACATGCTGAAAATCTACCTGACTGTGCAGCAAAGAAACCAGGAAAGAAGTACTGTTTCACCATACAGACAGCTGTTGTGCAGTTAACTCACTGTGCTTCCATGGTTGATTTTTGATCATGAGAATTGTCTCTTAAGAACGCTGCCCCTTGCACCAAATACATTTTGCCCCTGAAATGTCACCTGATTCGTAAGGATTTAATTTTTTTAAATTTAACTACAGTAGCCATAATCTAAGGAAGTACATATACATGCAGAAGAGAAAGAAGTGTCTTTTTCAAAAAGCAACATCAGCTTGCCTCTTTGAGAATGGGCACTGCCCCATGGAACAATTGACAAAAATCAGGTGCTGTGCATGTGGTTGCATTGCTTGCATGTAAATTAATTCTCTGGATCGCATCCCAAATGTCTGACCACAAGTAAACTAACTTGATTCATTACCAATAAAAAAATAAAACCCTTGATCACTAGAACAACCAAAGCTTTGATTCATTATATTTTCATAGATTGCCAGAACATTAAAAGAGAAGCAAGCAATGTAAACTCTGTAACGGCTGTAATTATGTGAGAGTATTGATTGTGGTCCCTTTCATGGATCACTGCCTTGTCGTGGCGAAGGGGCTTGAGTAGCTCAATGAAGCTGTGAGCTATGCCATGTAGGGCTACCCAAGATGGACAGGTCACAGCAGAGAGTTCTGACTAAACGTGGTCCGCTGGAGAAGGAAGTGGCAACCCACTCCAGTACTCTTGCCAAGAAAACCCCATGGATTACAGAACAAAAAGGCTAAACGATATGACACTGGAAGATGAGACCCTCAGGTCGGAAGGTGTCCATTATGCTACTGGGGAAGAGCAGAACACAAGTACTAGTAGCTCCAGAAAGAGTGAAGTAGCTGGGCCAAAACTGAAAGGAAGCTCAGCTGTGGATGTGTCTGGAAGTGAAAGGAAAGTGCGATGCTGCAAAGAACAATACTACATAGGAACCTGGAACGTCAGATCTATGAATCAAGGCAAGCTAGATGTGGTCAAACGTGAGATGTCAAGGCTGAACATCGACATCCTGGGAGTTAGTGAACTAAAGTGGACAGGAATGGGAGAATTTAATTCAGATGACCATTATATTTGCTACTGTGGGCAGGAATCCCTTAGAAGAAATGGAGTAGCCTTCATCGTGAACAAGAGAGTGAGAACAGCAGTACTGGGGTATAACCTCAAAAATGATAGAATGATTTCCATTCGGATCCAAGGCAAACCTTTCAACATCACAGTAATCCAAGTCTACGCCCCAACCACTGGTGCTGATGAGGAAGAAGTTGACCGCTTCTATGAAGACCTAGAACAGCTTCTAGAATTAACACCCAAAAAAGATGTCCTTCTCATCATAGGGGATTGGAATGCTAAAGTAGGCAGTCAAGAGGTAAGAGGAATAACAGGCAAGTTTGGTCTTGGAGTACAAAATGAAGCAGGGCAAAGACTGATAGAGTTCTGTCAGGAGAACACATTAGTCATAGCAAACACCCTTTTCCAGCAACACAAACGGCGACTGTACACATGGACTTCACCAGATGGTCTACATCGAAATCAGATTGATTACATTCTTTGCAGCCAAAGATGGAAAAGTTCCATACAGGCAGTCAAAACAAGACCTGGAGCTGACTGTGGCTCAGATCATCAGCTTCTTCTTGCCAAATTCAGGCTTAAACTGAAAAAAGTAGGGAAAACCGCTAGGCCCTCCACGTATGACCTAAATCAGATCCCCTACGAATATACAGTGGAGGTGACAAATAGATTTAGGGGCTTAGATTTGGTAGACAGAGTGCCTGAAGAACTTTGGACGGAGGTCTGTAACATTGTACAGGAGGCAGCAACTAAAACCATCCCAAAGAGGAAGAAATGCAAGAAGGCAAAGTGGCTGTCTGACGAGGCTTTACAAATAGCTGAGGAAAGGAGAGAAGCCAAAAGAAAGGGAGAAAGGAAAAGATATACCCAACTGAATGCAGATTTCCAGAGAACAGCAAGGAGAGATAGGAAGGCCTTTCTAAATGAGCAATGCAAAGAAATAGAGGAAAACAACAGAATGGGGAGGACTAGAGATCTTTTCAAGAAAATTGGAGATGTCAAAGGACAATTTCATGCTAAGGTAGGCACAATAAAGGACAAAAATGGCAAGGACCTAACAGAAGCAGATGAGATTCAGAAGAGGTGGCAAGAATACACAGAGGAACTCTATAAGGCCGATCTAAATGTTCCTGATAACCACAGTGGTACAGTCACTGAGCTCGAACCTGACATCCTGGAGAGTGAAGTCAAGTGGGCTTTAGAAAGCCTCACTAACAACAAAGCTAGTGGAGATGACAGCATTCCAGCGGAATTACTCAAAATCTTAAAAGATGATGCTGTCCAAGTGCTGCTCTCCATATGCCAGCAAATTTGGAAAACCCAACAGTGGCCACAAGACTGGAAAAGATCAGTTTACATTCCAATCCCAAAGAAGGGCAATGCCAAAGATTGCTCGAATTACCGCACCATTGCACTCATTTCACATGCTAGCAAGGTCATGCTCAAAATCCTACAAGCTCGGCTTCAGCAGTATGTGAATCGAGAACTACCAGATGTACAAGCTGGTTTCCGAAGAGGCAGAGGAACTAGAGATCAAATTGCCAACCTTCGCTGGATCATGGAGAAAGCAAGAGAGTTCCAGAAAAACATCTACCTCTGCTTCATTGATTATGCTAAAGCCTTTGATTGTGTGGATCACAACAAACTGTGGCAAGTTCTTGAAGAGATGGGAGTTCCAGACCACCTGATCTGCCTTCTGAGAAACCTTTATGCGGGTCAGGAAGCAACAGTTAGAACTGGACATGGAACAACCGACTGGTTTAAAATTGGGAAAGGAGTACGACAAGGCTGTATATTGTCACCCTGCTTATTTAACTTATACGCAGAGTACATCATGAGGAAGGCAGGGCTGGAAGACTCACAAGCTGGAATCAAGATTGCTGGGAGAAACATCAACAACCTCAGATATGCAGACGATACCACTCTACTGGCAGAAAGTGAGGAAGACCTAAAGAACCTTTTGATGAGGGTGAAAGAGGAAAGTGCCAAAATTGGTTTGAAGCTCAACATTAAAAAGACTAAGATCATGGCAACCACTCCCATCACTTCCTGGCAAATAGAAGGGGAAGAAATGGAAGCAGTGACAGACTTTATTTTCCTGGGCTCCAAGATCACCGCAGATGGTGACTGCAGCCATGAAATTAAAAGACGTTTACTTCTTGGGAAGAAAGCTATGGTGAACCTAGATAGCTTAATCAAAAGCCGAGACATCACCCTGCCAACAAAGGTTCGCATAGTCAAAGCGATGGTTTTCCCAGTAGCCATGTATGGCTGTGAGAGCTGGACCATAAGAAAGGCAGAGCGTCGAAGAATCGATGCTTTTGAATTATGGTGTTGGAGAAGACTCTTGAGAGTCCCCTGGACTGCAAAGAGATCCAATCGGTCAATTCTCCAGGAAGTCAAGCCTGATTGCTCCCTGGAAGGACAAATGCTGAAGCTGAAGCTCCAATACTTTGGCCACCTGATGAGAAGAGAGGACTCTTTAGAAAAGACCCTCATGCTGGGAAAGATTGAAGGCAAAAGGAGAAGGGGGCGACAGAGGATGAGATGGTTAGATAGTGTCACCGAAGCAATGAATATGAAATTGGGCGAACTCAGGAAGCTAGTGGAGGACAGGGAGGCCTGGCGTGCTGTGGTCCATGGGGTCGCGAAGAGTCGGACACGACTTAGCGACTGAACAACAACATTGATTGTGGTGTCATGGTTACGTGATGAGAAGGTTATGAGCAGAAAGCAGGTACTGCACCTAGATTCCCATGGCTAGCTTCAATTTTTTGCTAGAAGATTTCTGTAATATCTTTAGAGGCGTGAATATTTTAGACTTGCTCTTGCTTTTAGAATTCTCATTTTGTCCTGGTATGTTTTTGAGACATTCCACTTCCTAGAAATGTTGTTCAGGTTATAAGCAAAATCTTAGCAGGAATAAAATATGATTGTGGATATTGTGAACCCTTGATTTAATGGCCCAATGGCTTTCAGTGTTGCAGATGAAGAACACCTAATCTAAACCCTTGGGTCAGGGGGCAGCCAACCTGCCATAAAACAACAGGCACATCATTCTGCTCACCTAATTTTAAAATGAAATGGAACATTGACAGCACAATGATTCATAACATTGCTTTCATAACATTGAACTTCTATATTTGTTATTTGCCTATGAACCATACTGTAGTTCGTTGTTTTCTTTAAAATACGAGCCATATGTGGAGCCAGTCCAGATCTGAACAATGGTGTGGATGTAGGGTGTATAACTTTTACTCTATGCCATTTTTCTAACCTTTTCCCCCCAAACTGCTGTGGCCTCCAAAAGAAACCATTCGTTTAGAACTTTCGGGGATCACAGCAACGTGGCTCGGAAGAAAGGGACGTGCAGTATATCCTACCCTGAGCAATCCTTTGGTTAGGGCAACTGGGGCAGCTGCCCTGGGCCCCACCCTTTCATGACCAATACAAGGTGACAAAAGACAGCCCCACACTGGTTGAGTTGACCCAGGCATGCACCCAGCCTGCACCCTTGTAGGGACAGCTCTGGTCCTACATCTGTGCTATAGTCCTAATTTAGATTTGGCTCCTGAGAGGCTAAGATCATTTATAAAGCAAACTGAACTAGACAGTGCTGCCTTTGCCATCATGTCTAGTTTGTTTCTTTAAGCCATTTGGAACTGGAACGAAAGCCCAGAGTGCAGAAGGGATTCTGTTCTGCTGACTGGGCAAGGTAAAATGGCCAGGCTCCAAATATGTATAGTTGTCCGGACGAATCCAGAGACTTCATACTATTTCCAAGAAGCTGATAATGCACTTCCCTATTCACTTTTGTGTTTGGAGGAAAAAATATGTGACCTGAATATAAAGTCATGGATAGCGCTCCAGGTCAGAGCTTCAGACTATTAGGGTGTTGGTTCCAGTCTCACCTACATGTTCAGTGGATATATTAGACAATAGAAGGGATATTCCAGCCACACTGAAGCACTTTCAAATCCAGCTGATTTCAGTGGAAGGGTTGTAAGCAGTCTGTGGAGTTTCAAAGTGATTTAAATTGGTATGACTGTTGCCCTGGGTTTACACCAATTCAGTTAATCTAACAATACTGAAACATTTCTGTATTCTATTAATAATGGGGGGGGGAAACTTATCTTAAAAAAAATTTCACCATTGCTGCTCTGACAGCGCCATCCTACCCCCCTTTTGGGGCCAGCCTATGTCATCTGTGTCAGCCCAACGCTATCGCCAACGTGCTGTGAGGCATGGTCATGTCAGCCCGAGATGCAGAGTAGGGCTGGTGCAGCAGCATCGGCCCAGCAATGCCATGGAGCCGATGGGGTAAGTTGGTTCCAAGCCGGCAAGCCAAGCTGCAGGTGCAGATCCAAGGAACCCCATCAGCCTGGCTGGGGCTTACCCTGGGGCAAGGGGAAGCAATCCCCTTGCCCGTGGTGAGGTCCAGCACAGTCCTAACTTCTGTCCGGATGCAGTGCAGGCCTGCTGGCCTGCCTGCTCCTGTGCAAGTTAGGATTGCATCATTAGTGTAAGTAACGTGCTGCATTTCTAGATTTTATAACATGGTGGGGGGCAACCCACAACTCTTAAAAACAAGGCTGTGCCATCCGTCAAGGCTGCAAAGTTCAGATGATAAAAATAAATCACATTTTATCATTGTGCCTGTAAATCTTTTACTATTAAGCTAAGCCTTCTGATTTTGAGAGAAAAGAGAATGTCCCTGAATCATGATTTTCAAACATTCAGGTTTGGCAAGCTTGAATAAAAGAAAATTGATGTACAAATTATCCACTGCAGTGTTTTTACTAAAGGCTGCTTACTGTATCTGCCAAGAATAGATTACAGAGATGTGTAGAGTACCAACTCCAGTTTTTCTCTAAATTTTAATGTGTTTTCTAGGTAATTTCATAAAACTGATGGAATTTCTGTTTTATTTATAATAGCAAGCGAGAATGTATAGACTTACATCCAATCCTACTTAAATCCCCACGTAGTGATCGAGCAGTCCAATGCAGCTGGAAGTCTCCAGCTGGACGTCTCTGCTGGAAGTCTCCTTGGAGTAAGGGGACATTTGTCCCTTTGACCTCGGGTAAAGCCTAGCAGCTGGCACAAGTCCACATTGGTCTGGGAAGGGGGCAGGATTTGCCATGTGCCACTACCAATCTCAACCTCCTCTAGGCCTTTTCTACCCTCCTCTCCTCCTGTCACCACCCCGTTCCACCCCATCCTGCCCCGTTCACCTCCCTCCTTGCCTCCCTCCAGTCCCCTGTGTGGGCGTACCTGCTCTGGCAGGTCTCTGTAGTTCTGCCAGCACATGGGAGGCTGCTCCAGCCGCCTCGCCAGCAGGCCTGCAGTGCGCATTGGTGGAGGCTGCTTTGTGACTGCTGTAAAGCAGCCTCTGATGATGTGATGCAATGCTAGTTGTGCTGGCAGGAAAGGGGGATAGGATTGGGCCACTTGTTCATTTTCATTTTCTTTCATTTTGGATTCTGTGGAAGTGCATTGGGTCAATTCATTCATTGGATTGTCATGTTTCATGTCATAGCCACTGATTAATTTACATTATTTTTTTGTGTCTTGCAGGCAGAAAATTCTGCACTGGCCATGGAAAACAAAAATCAGAGAGAGCAGTATGAAAGGTGCCTTGATGAGGTAAATGCATCACATTTTGTGACAAAGTATTCTGATAGTATATCACCCTTCTGCTTTTGGTCCAATTAGAGTTTCGTTTATTATTTAGATTAAGCATTGTCATTCTGACACCATTCTGATGTAATCCCACATATACAAATCATGAACCAGATTATATAGTTGAGGGCACAATCCTAATCTGGAGTTAGGCTGGCACAAGTCCCTTGTGCCATCCCAGGAATGTTGCAAACACACTGTAAGCACGTTTGCACCACTCTCAGAGTAGGGAAGATCGCACATGGACATGCGCTGGCCTCCCTAACTCCAAGGGTGGTCCAAATACGCTTAATGGTACATTTGCAACACTCCTGGGCCAGCACAAGGTATTTGTGTCAGCCTACCTCCAGGTTAGGATTGCGCTTTTAGTACTCTAGAGATTTTCCTTGGGTATACCCGTAAGAGCAAAGTTTCTCCCCCACCCCAGAACTATATAATTAGTTTAGAGGGATACCCCTTTATTAATACATGTCGGACATGTCTTGTTACAAAAACTATTACATATCTTCACCCACGAATACAATAATCATTGTGATCATTTTTGCTGCTCTGTGAAAAATGTGGAACAGGGTATTGATTGAAAAGCTGAAATTCTAGGTGATCACTACAAAGAGACATCAACTATTTGTATATGAGTACAGTTCTAAACAAAAAAAAATCATTGATTCTTAATGGCACAAGATTGAGCAAAATTTTGAGCTCCTGTGTATGAACCCATAACTTGTTCAGTTTGTTTAACAGGCGAAGTCGAGGGGCAGAACTTCTGGATGCAGCTCCCCCCCCCATTATTATGAAAAGCCAATATTCTTTTTATCCACATGGTCCCTTTCCCCTCACCTTTCTGAACCTCACCTTCATTACTGTAATATGGAATCTTGTGAATCCTCTGACATTGAAATAGACATTCTTTGAGCATTTTTCCAGTAAAGCCCTATCACTGTAAAAAAAAATTTTTTTAAGTGCTCAAAAGAGAGATTGGAATGTGAGAGTATTAGATTCACTGATGAATTCTAATAGCGATCTTTACAACAATTGTTTTGAAATGAGCTGTCCATTTCTGCTTTTTTTTTTTCTAAAATGCATATATCAATCATTTGGATTAAAGGTGAAAATATGTAGCTGTGCAGTGATCTAGCCTTGCATAGAAAAAGTAGGCTCATTTACTGAAAATGCAAAGAAAAAAAAGTGTGTATCCTAAAGCTATCGTCTCTAGGAAACCAAATGCAAGAAATAGGATTACCTCCTTATAGCTCAGGGGGCTGAGATTTAAATGCTTAATCCTAGTTTCCTATTCTGGAATTTGTCAGTTTATTGTCAAGAGGTGTTATAATATTTATTCGTGTTATTATGGCAGCAAAGATTTCTGTCAGGCTTAGTTGCACTCTTTCAGGGCAATGTGTTACCTTACAGTGCAGACCTTGAAATTACCATACCAATTCCTGCAATTGGCCAGACAAAATATAAAGATGCCTCCAACATTTAGCCTGTCTTTAGAAGTTTTTAGCAGAGAGACATCATTACCATTTCACTCAAATCAGAGGATAACAGCATTTTTACCATTCCTGGATCCAAAAGCTTACCTAGCAAACTGGAGGTAGTCTCTTCCAGTTCATATAAATTGGTTCATTTATTTCCATTCTGTACTAATTATGCCTTTAAAATTAGATAGGCCAAAAATAATCAGTTTTATGTCATACTGAACCAATTTAAATTGGAGCTGGGTAAGGAGAAAACCCTTCTCCATCCTTTCCAAATGCAACAATACTGGATTTGAAATTGAGGGCACAATTCTAACCTGGAGGTAGGCTGTCACAGCTAGGCCAGCAAAGTTTGGCTGGCACAGGGCCACTGTAATGTACAGTATGTTTGGACCATTCTCAAAGAGGCCAGCACACAGAAAAGTGCCATCCTCCCTGATTCCGAGAGTGGTCCAAACACGCTTTACGGTGGTCCTGGTGCCAGCCAAACTTTGCTGCCTTAACTGTGTTGCACTCTAAATTATTTTGTTTCTAAAACGTCTGTTGGATAACTGCTAAAAATGAAATCTTCTGTCCTGGAATTTCCTCTTCCTGATGCCCCTATTTTGTTGCAGAGAGGGTGGTTAGTAGTCTCTGGTCATTTCACATATTCAGAGAGACAGAGGTTGAACAATATTTTAATTCCCCAAATTTTTCACCATATTTTGGTGACAATATTTTAATTCACCTATTTTTCACCCTCAAGTACAGACTTAACCATATGCCTTAGATTTATGCGTAATGACAATGAGATATTTTTGACAAGCCATTGCCCTATCCATCTGTATCCAAGCCTTATGGAATCATTCTCCAACTGCTGCTCAGCTACAGCCAACTGTGTTCTTAATTATGACAAAAACAGGACATAATCCTCAGTGACACTTTAGTATATGTGTGCCATAGATAGTATACGTGTGCAAAACAGTGACTGGATCTAGAAGGGATAACGCAGAATGCTGTCCCTGATTCTTAAGTTCCGGCACTGCTTTCCCCTGCCTATTCTCCATTTCATTGTTTCACACATTACCATAGTTCTCTCCCCAAGAAACAGCAAAGGACCAAATCATTGTGAGTTTTTTTGCATCTTTCTGGATCCTTCTCCTTTCCTATTCATAGGCTTCTCTCTCTCTCTCTCTCTCTCTCTCTCTCTCTCTCTCTCTCTCTCTC
>JAJKFI010000014.1:8684667-8724337 GCA_029204185.1 Lerista edwardsae
CTCTCTCTCTCTCTCTCTCTCTCTCTCTCTCTCTCTCTCTCTCTCTCCATCTTTAAATGCTCAGCCTGAGGAACAGTGTGTGAAATGTTCTTGGCTGGACCAGCAGCAATTTCTAATCTGAAAAAAAAAAGCACAGAAATTTCATTTGAATCTTTTGCACCAACAGACGAGGAGCTCATATATTTAGTCTGCACATTTCTTGCAGTTCTGAATTTATTTTATTAGGATCATCAGATTGGGCAAAGCCCTGGTTAAGAGGAAAGCAATGGCTTGATTAAGCTCTGGTTCAGTTCGCAGTCCTTGAAGGGAACCATTCAGATGAATGGTTGTGAGGATACAAGCAGAAGTTGCATTGATTCCAAGGTCTAACCAATGTAAGTTCATTGTACAGATTGATTATCCCTTATCTGGCCTGCTTCGGATGGGAAGGTTATAATGCAGGCCTTTTCTCTCCTGGCATCGCTTTCTTCACCATCTCTTCCTCATTGTTCCTCCATGTCAGTTTCTCCTCTTCTGTCTCTTTCTCCAGCACTCTTCTCTTGCTTCTGTCTCTTCTCCAGCCTTCTTACCCTTTATAGGGATGATACTTGTTGATAGGACCCACCTTTGTGGGCCACTGATCAACTGGATTGTCACTGACTCCCTAGCACATGGCACTGCTGGGTGGTGTCATCCATCACAGCATGTCATTGGTGAGAACCCATCCTGAGATCTGACTAGGACAACACAAGAAATCAGGAAGTCACAATGTAGCCTAACAAATTGATGTTAACAGTGTAATCCTATTGCTCCATGCAGCAACAGTGGCACCAGCACAGCTACTGCTGTATCTTACAGGGGATTTGGGGCTGCTGGAGGTCTCCTCAGGATAATTTGTCCCCTTGTGCCTGGGTATGCCACAGCAGCCTCTATGGGTCAGTTCAGACCTGTGACAGCAATATCATTGGTGCAAGTCCAATTTGATCCATGTAGGTGCATTGGGCCTGGGAAGGGGGCTAGGATATGGTATACGCCAGTGCCGCCAATCCTGCCTGCTCCTAAACCTTATCCACCCATCTTCTGCCCCATCTCCCCTGTCCTCTCCCCATTCTGTACTACTGGCCCAGTGAGCATCCCAACTGCTGGGCTCCGCCACTTTCCCACTGCTTTCCCACCAGCACGCTGGCTCTCTGCACTGTTGCAAAGTGCTTTATGGCACTTTCACAACAGCACATGCATGCCTGTGGAACATGTGTTCTGCTGGCACAGCACTTGAATAGGATTGGGTTGTTAATCTTATAAGGTACTGTTTAACATTTCCATCTGAAATACTAGTGTGTTGATCCATCCCAGTATCCTTATATAATGGTTTGTAACATGGCACTGATCTATTTTATTGGAATGCCTCATCAAAATTTGCTTGTGTAACACCGGCCCATAGGTCTTGGTGTTTTGGTTTGGTACGAGAGTTCAACAGTTTTATAAATAAGCATGCATCTTTAAGTTGCATCCATTTCAGCCACCTAGATAAGTAGTGTTGGCAGAACATTTCAGTGAGATCACCTTTTTTCCTGTTCATGCCACTCTGTGCAGCTCTCACAATGATGTAGGCAGAACTGTTGCAAGCATCTTGGACACACTCTACAGAACCCTTTAAGGTTTCTGTTTTGTGTTTCCTAAGTAACCTTATGTCAGTAAGCAAAGAAATAATGTATTAGATGGGGTTTGTTCAATTTTCAGGTAGAGCAAACAACGTTAAAACTGAAAGTACATGCCAGAAGGAACACTGTTGGATGACTATTCTAAAAGCCTACAGGGCAACACATGTGGATTTCAGAGATATAACATATTTACCCCTGTGGCTTATTATGGCTTCAGTATTAGTCTGTGTCTTCTGTTAAATCATGTTCTGAGCTGTTTTATGTGACCATTGCTTCCCCATATGCCTAAGGTTAGAGACCGGTTTTGGAGGGAGAGAAGTGATATTAAGCTATTTTATGAGAATATGAATCAAATCAAAGTCATGGATCTTTCAAGAACAGAATTATTTACCAGACTGATTTTGGTTGAGCTTTTGCACTTGACTACATTCACAGGAGTGAAGTACATTTTTTAAAAATAGCACTGTAGAAATGAGTTAAATTTGCATCTTTACCTTTGTGTATTTGAATTTGTATTAGTAATAATGCCATATATAGTTGGGGTTTGGCTTCGGAAAAGAGTGCAGTCCTAGGTATCTTGACACATAAGTATGTCCCATAGATTCAATGGGATTCACTCCTAAGTAAATTGTATAGAATTGCAGCCTAATGTTTATTAGTGCAGTAATGAGACTATGAAACACATCCAAAAAAGTACTTCATCAAAATAAGCTTTTTGCTTGTTAAAAAAAAAAATACTTCAAGCTTTCACAAGAAAAAAAGAAATATCTGTGTTGCAAATGTAAATATTGACAGAGATATTTTAGAACACTGATTGTGAACCTTTCTGACTTGGCATTTAAAAAAATCAGAAAATGCCTAACTTAACTCTGCTGGCAGGTTCCCCCGATGGACAAAAGAGGAACAATTCTTTACATCTCGATTTATTGTTTCAAAAAAATAAGTCCAATCATGTGGGGGGGGGGGCTACGTATATAAAAATGAACATATTATATAAAAATGAACAATTACAAAAATGAAATACGAGTAAAAAAATTCAGTTGTGGTGAACTCTGATGTGTCACCCAAAACTTTGTGGCGTATTACTTTTGACATGCGTGACATAAGTTTGCCATCACTGTCTTCGGAGATTTTTTAATGGGCAGCCCAAACCTCACCTGCACAGGAGCAGACAGGCCTGTAGGCCTGCACTGCATCCTCACCCAGGTTCGGCAGAGGCTTGAGCTCACCATGGGGCAAGGGGGTAATTTCCCCTTACTCTGGGGTAAGCCCCAGCCAGCCCTGTGGGGCTGATTGGACCACTGCCTGCTAAATAATAGGCGCAAGTCCGAGCAGCCCAGAGCAGCCTGGAGGAGGGTGCACAGCCCGGGGACGGCAGAGCCTAATGCTGATTCCAAGTCCTCTCCCTCCCCCCACCCTCCAGAGCAGTGATGTCATTCAGGGGGAACGGACCAGAACGGGCGTTCCGGATCCTAACGGGCTCCATGGCTGGTTCCAGGTTCCCAACAAGTGCCAATCAAAAGGGAGTTCCTGTTCCTAAATCATTTGAATGACACCACTGCTCCAGAGCCTCCACACTGGCTGAGTTTGACCAGAGCGAGAATGACTTACCAGGAGGTCCCAGGAGGCTGGGTCAGCATTGCTTCCTGCACCGACCCAGCGCGTCCTTGGCTGGCGTGAATGCGCCTTATGCATCCTGGCAGCATGCATTAGCCCAGGGCGCCGTTTGGGTTGCACCTCAGTTATTTAGGCAGCTCTACTAATCAATGCTTTGTAATCTGATTTAAGTCAGTTATGAATTGTGGTGTGAATGCCTTTCAACCACTTTTTGATGACTGTAGGTATTTTAATTTTCTGGGCCACTTTACTGTGTGGTATCCAGCGGTCATGATAGATGTTCTGTTTTGTCAATATCATATTACAAAACAATTAAAGCTCATGAAAACATTCCTGGCTGTTTCCTGCCAGTACAGCCTTGACGAAGGCTTCTTTAAAATCAGTTGTACTGATGGGCAGTCCTGCAATTTATAATGCCACTGGATTTGGTCTCTGAACTGAAATTGGTTCTGTTCCTTAGGCTATATGTAGAATTATTTTTAGTGTTTCATTGTGAGTTATTAAGAAGTATGAGCTTCAGCACAAAATGAAATTGTCCAGGAAATTTATTATGTAGGAGGACCTGAGGTTCTTTGGGTGATAAGAGACGTAAAACCAACTTCTAGAGGTGCCTAGGAGAGATTATCCATCACCACATCTGTAAGCAAAATCAATAGAGAATGCATGACTAAAATGTACTTTATTTTTACAGGTAGCCAACCAGGTAGTACAAGCACTGCTAACTCAAAAGGTAAGTAGTTACTCTCTTTTGTGGGATGCTCTTAAACATCTTAACCTAGATTTATCAAAGGTACTTAACTACAATTATCAAATATCTTTATTCAGTAACATAAAATTATGATATATTACAATATCTCAGTGCAAGTAATACCGGGCATATTTTTGAGAATATCTAATAAAGATGAACAATTTGTCTTGATTAAATGATGCAGAAATCTACCTTGAGAAAGTCAAATTAAGTGTACTGCTATTGTGCACAATGCAATCAGCATTTTTGCCAAGAACAGTTCTGATTTAATTTTAACAGTACAGACCTATTCATAACTACTCCATAATAAGCCCCATTAATGGCACTTTTGCCCAGGTACTGAAGTATTGAGCTGCAGCCTGAGATTCCATCCCCAATGAATGTAGTGGGACTAGAAGTATACCTAAAGGGGAATCACAGCACTAAGTTTTGCAGGCAGCCACTGAGCCATTCAGAGCGTAACCTCCTTTTTGCTCTAGCTGCTGGGGTTGGCTCCAAAGAGGAGGGGGGCAGCTGCTTGCAAAATTTAGTACTGTGATCCCTCTCTAGGTATGCCTCTGAGTAGGACTTATTTCTGAAAATAAATACAGTTGGTGTTCTGTGATTGGCTGCAAAGTGTAGTCTGTATCCTAATCTGCACCACAAGAAAATTGGCGAGGCAAAGGGGATGGTTGATACTGAGATTTTCTGTTGTTGTTTTCCCCTCCTTATTGTTTCATATAGATTTTTTTTTTCCTGCACCAGCTCTCATGTCAGCCTGGCATTTTGCCAAGGTTCAGGGCATGTACATCATCTGAAGGGGGTTTAGGATATAGCACATGTTGATTTCTCTTCATCCTGCCCACATCTCCACCCTCTGTTGGGTAATACACCGGTGGGAGGCACTTTGGCATAACATTGCTCTGACGTGTCCATCAGAGGAACTGGGACCTTGAAGCAGGGGGGCTGTCATTGCAGCATCAGCATCCGAAAGCATATGCCATATTCCATGCCACTCAGGCTACAATCTTATCCACACTGACCTGGGAGTAAGCCCTATTGACTATAATGAGACTTAGATCTGAGTAGGCATGCATAGGATTGGGTCTCAGACTGGCATTTCTGTGATATCAGATTGCACTGTGAAGGATGACACTTTCACTTGCAGTGAACACCTTATAGATTACTGATTAATTCCGTGTTCAAGTATAGTCAGTTTCTGTTGGGAAGTCCTAATTGCCCTTTTACCCTGGAAAATGGTTTTTCCCCTTCAAAGTCCTGGTACTCTATAATAGGAAATTGCTTCTGTTTGCTTCCGTTTATCCTAACATGTAGCTGGCCCAATGACTTCTGTTGGTGGAGATTTCACTTAAGTAACTTTCCTAAATTCTCAGTTGAGGATTAAAGCAAACTACCCACTGCCTGGAGCAAAGCAGACATTTATTCAGTTTCTGTTATCATGCAGCTTTTCAGGCCATGAATACAAGTGCCAACATAAACCAGATTAACGTCCTGCAATATAAAAATCCACATGTGGTGACATATTTGCTGCGTGTTGGTCTCTATATATTATTACCTTATTTAGAAAAGCTCATGCTTCTTTTTAAAAGGCAGACAGTGAGAGAGAGCAAGGTTTTTTTTATCAGTTATTTCTGACACCAGTAGGACTGAGGGTTGTTTTTTCTTTTTCTTTCATGACAACATCATTTCTCAATAATGGAAGTCAGAAAACCCACAGGTACTAAGGAGCCCTTATGAACAGCCTAAGAATATAGATTAAAATGTATTTAATAATGTGATTTGCTTAGTATTGATGGAATTTAAGCGATGCTAGCCTACTGCTAGCAAGCCTAACGCTTGCTAATTTAATATCCTGAAGGGGAAACACAAGGCAACACTCTAAATGTTAATGAATGTTAACTGTTACCGCTCTCCTAATGCCATTTGGACTGAGACCATTTATATGAAAGGACAGGAAGACAATACTGTGTACAGTACCTAGGAAATTAGGCTCTTCAGGTCAGTCACATTCAGGCTTCTACACAAATCCACGTAATGATGGGTAAACAGATAAGTCTTCCAGCACACTGCAGTAAGACAGGGCAAGTAATGTCATCAAGAGATACCACACCTCAGGGGCATTGTGAGATACAGAGGGAATCTGAAAAGCTCTCAAAGGCTCCAGAAGACTAATACCTCACCGTAATACTGGATGTGTAGATTATACAGTGAATTTGGAACTACCCCTTGAGGAGTAATTTTTTTGTTTAAATTAAGCATATCATATAATAATGCAAGGAACGAAGTACTGCACACCCCAGAGGTGTACGAAATGGCTGCGGTTCCACTGAGAGCTTGTGTCGAGATCAACTGGGAACAACCCTGTGTGATTTATCAATGTCAAAGATTCCTTGAGATCAAATTTATAGTTTGAAATGGCACCCTTGGAAAACAGTGATCCTCATAATACATACAGAATTCCTCCAGTGAACCCAGCTATTAGGTGGCGATGCGAGGCAAAATATATTAAATTGGGAGTTAAGCCTCAGAGCACATTTTTGGGGATCATTTCTACAAGTTTCAGTTTTACTTGAGAGTTATCTAAATATAGGACAGGGGGTTGCAATTATACTCAGAAAATATCTTGTGTTCTGAGTGGGTTTTTAATGCAGACTGTCAACATATACCATTCAGGTTATAAATGGGGGCCAAATCCTATCCAAAGTTCCAGCGCTGGTACAGCCATACCAGCAGGGCATGTGCTGCATCCTGTGGTGGGGGCCAGGTAAGGAAAGGCTTGTTCCCTTTCCTTGGGGCTACAGTTTGACTGCACTGGCACTAGAAAGTTGGATAGGGTTGGGCCATAGAGCACCAATAGTTGCTATTCTTGGATCCCTCCTTTTGTCATAGATATTTGACACCCCTGTGAACCCCTCCTAACTGGGCACTGCTAATCTGCTAACTTTGTCACCCCTGCTAACTGAGCAAAGAGGCATCTTTAAAAATGGTGTGCTCTTATATTCAGCAGTCCTCTATTTCTATTTAGCATGAGGAGAGCAATGCCATTCACCCCAGAATGGTACTTTTTCCAGCGGCTGTTGCCATCTCTTCTGTACGTTTTTGGAGTGTGAGTCCTCTGGTGACCTGGAAACATGTATTAATTTAGCTCTATGTAATTTGCTTTGTGAACTATTCTGTTGAAAAGTGGTCTATACATATTCTTAGGACGCAATCCTACCCTGGAGTTAGGCCAACGCAGGTAGGCCAGCCAAGTTTGGCTGGCACAAGAGACACTGTAAAGCACATTTGGATCTCTCTCAGAGTCAGGGATGATGGTTCAAGGAGACCCACTGGGTCAGCTGTGCGCTGGCCTCTCTGACTCAGAGCGCAATCCTAAACTGGAGTTAGGCCAGCAAAGTTTGGCCAGCACAAGGGCCACCAGAAAGCATGTTTGGACTACTCTCGGAGTCAGGGAGGATGGCTCACATCTGTATGCTGGCCTCTCTTAGCTTATGCCAGCCTAACTCAGTTTAGGATTGCGCCCTCAGAATCTGTATCAGACTCTGTATCAGACTCCAGACTGTATCAGACTCTGGTCCAAACTGATACTTCACTGTGTCCCTTGTGCCAGCCAGACTTTGCAGGTCTAACTCCAGATTAGGATTCTTAATATATTTGTAATTTTGATTATAATTTTGATTAATACATAAAAGAGTCCAATCCCTCCAGGCTGCATGGAGGCTGTTTAAAGTAACAGTAGTAGAGGCCCAGCAGAAGTGTGTACCACAAAGAAAGAAGGGCTCGACAAGGTCCAGGAGGGTGCCTGCATGGCTGACAAAGGAAGTTAGAGAAGCTGTAAAGAGCAAGGAAGCTTCCTTCCGTAAATGGAAGTCTTGCCCCAGTGAGGAGAATAAAAAACAACATAAACACTGGCAAAAGACAAGTAAGAAGGTGATATGGGAGGCCAAGAAAGCGTTTGAGGAACGCATGGCTAGCAACATAAAGGGGAATAATAAAAGCTTCTTCAAATATGTTAGAAGCAGGAAACCTGCCAGAGAGGCGGTTGGCCCACTGGATGGTGAGGGAGGGAAAGATGAGATAAAAGGGAACTTGGAGATCGCAGAGAAATTAAATGAATTCTTTGCGTCCGTCTTCACAGCAGAAGAACTTGGGCAGATACCACAGCCCGAACAGCCTTTCCTAACGAAGGAATTAAAGCAGATAATGGTTAATAAGGAAGATGTTTTAGATCAAATTGATAAACTACATATAAATAAGTCACCAGGCCCAGATGGTATACACCCAAGAGTTATTAAGGAATTAAAGAACGAAGTTGCTGACCTCTTAACTAGAGTATGCAACTTGTCCCTTCAAACGGCCACGGTGCCAGAGGATTGGAGGATAGCCACTGTCACGCCAATCTTTAAAAAAGGGAGAAGGGGGGACCCTGGAAACTACAGGCCGGTCAGCCTAACTTCTGTTCCGGGTAAGATGGTGGAAAGCCTCATCAAAGATAAAATCCTAAAACATGTAGAGGAACAAGTACTGCTAAAAGAAAGTCAGCATGGCTTCTGTAAGGGTAAGTCTTGCCTCACAAACCTTTTGGAATTCTTTGAAAAGGTCAACAGGCACGTGGATGTGGGTGAACCTGTGGATATCATATACCTGGATTTTCAGAAGGCTTTTGACACAGTCCCCCACCAAAGGCTGCTGAAGAAAGTTCACAGTCAGGGAATAAGAGGGCAGGTCCTCTTATGGATCCAGAATTGGTTGAGGGCCAGGAAACAGAGAGTGGGGGTCAATGGGCAATTCTCAGAATGGAGAGAGGTGAAAAGTGGAGTGCCCCAGGGATCTGTCTTGGGGCCCGTGCTTTTCAACTTATTCATAAATGACCTGGAGACAGGGATAAGCAGTGAAGTGGCCAAGTTTGCAGATGACACAAAACTTTTCCAGGTGGTGAAAACCAGAAAGGATTGTGAAGAGCTCCAGAAGGATCTCTCCAAGTTGGGGGAATGGGCAGCCAAATGGCAGATGCGTTTCAACATAGACAAATGTAAAGTGATGCACATTGGGGCCAAAAACCAAAACTTTACCTATAGGCTAATGGGTTCTGAGCTGTCTGTGACAGCTCAGGAGAGAGATCTGGGGGTGCTGGTGGACAATTCAATGAAAATGTGGACCCAGTGTGCGGCAGCAATTAAGAAAGCCAATTCCATGCTTGGGGTAATTAAAAAGGGGGTTGAGAATAAAACAGCCAATATTATCATGCCATTGTACAAATCGATGGTAAGGCCGCATCTAGAATATTGTGTCCAGTTCTGGTCGCCGCTTCTCAAAAAGGACATAGTGGAGCTGGAAAAGGTGCAGAAGAGAGCAACAAAAATGATTACGGGGCTGGGGCATCTCCCTTATGAAGAAAGACTGCAGCGTTTGGGGCTCTTCAGTCTAGAAAAAAGGTGCCTGAGGGGGGACATGATTGAGACATACAAAATTATGCACGGAAGGGATAGAGTCGATAGAGGGATGTTCTTTTCCCTCTCTCAGAACACCAGAACCAGGGGGCATCCACTAAAACTGAGGGTTGGGAGAGTTAAAACAGATAAAAGGAAGTACTTTTTTACCCAGCGAGTAGTTAATCTGTGGAACTCTTTGCCACAGGAGGTGGTGATGGCATCTGGTCTTGATGTCTTTAAGAGGGGATTGGACCGATTTCTGGAGGAAAGGTCCATTGTGGGCTATAGGCAATGATGGATTGTGCAACCTCCTTACAAAGGTGGTGGGCTACTGGTACTGGGTGCAAGGGAGTGGCAACAGGATGCAAGCATCTTGTTGTCTCATGCCTCCCTGGGGCACCTGGGGTGGGCCGCTGTGAGATACTGGAAGCTGGACTAGATGGGCCTTTGGCCTGATACAGCAGGGCTCTTCTTATGTTCTTATGTTCTTATGATGTTTTGTTGTTGGATTGTTTGAAACATGTGATTTTCAAAGGATTTTCATCAAATGGAAAAACACCTAAAAATTTTCCCCTGCCATTTTCTTCACCCACTGAATTTGTAGAATTCTTTAGAAAATCTATTGGGTCTGTGGATAGTACTTATTTGGGACTCACAGCCCAATTCTACCTCAGTCCTCCCCCACTGATTTACATGCACTAACAAAGCATACGCTGCATCCCATGGGGTGGCAGACCCAGAGGCCTCCATGAGGTAACATTTGAAACCTCAGCTGACCCAATGGGTCTCCTTTGATCTGTGCCACCCATTTTGTTGGTGCAAATCTGAGTGGACCCAGAGAGGTGGATTAAGGCTAGGAAGGGCGATAGGATATCAGCAGAGCCACTACCACGGGTAACAACCACTTCCTCCCCCTTCCCACCCTTGATACTCACCTTCATCCAGAAACTCCCCTATTCTTCCCCTCCCTGCCCTGATACATCCATCACCACTATCATCTCATTGGTGCCGGTGGACAGTGGCCTATTCACTGGCCACGCGCATGGTTGGCAGCCATAGTGCTGGTGGCCTTGTTATGCTCAGCAGCAGAATGTCATTTTTGCCAGCATTCTCTTACTTACACCAGCAGAATGTGTCTTCCACTGGTGGAAAGGGAGAATACGATGGGGCTGCCCATTTGGACCTAATAACAATTGTTGTTGAAAAAGAACTAGAAAAGCTCCAATTCATATGGGCTTTTATGGTGTAGTTGCTGCTTCCATTGCCATACCTCAGCAACAGCATCTGTGATTGACAATCCAATTAACACTGAATCAGCCTTCAGTCAGTGTATTAAGGGATGTGCCACTGTTCTCCAGTGACCAGTATTGCTGACAGAAGAACTTATCATAATGTATACAATTCACATGGTGTGCAGTGGGAGGCATTATCACTGCAATGTGGAACTTGAGTATGTGGCCAAGGTAATAATAACAGAGATAAATAATCTCTGACCTGTAGATCTCCTGTATTATTTTTAGCCTGAGTCCTTTATTTTAATTATTACATTATAACAGTCCAATCCTCTTTTGGATTGGGCTGTTGCGTGCAGCCATTTACAACAATGGAAGAGGCTTCTGTTATAAAATGGCTGCTGATATGGGAAGAATTGGGGGGGGGGGAGTAGACTGCTGGAGAGGGTGGATCTGGTGATGATGGTGTGTGCCAGATCCTTTCTTCCCTATTTGTTGCCTCTCCACCCTTTTTCTCCTCTGACTTGCGCCAGCTACAGAGCCAACTGAGGGAACAGCAGAGTCACAGTCCAAGTTCAGACTCAATCCCAGGCATACACTCATTGAGTGGAATGGAAGGCAGAATCACCAGCAGTGTGTAATTTATTTATTTTTTGCTGACCACATTACTTGAATGTGCGCAAGTAAAATGTGCATGGCATGCTACTTGACTCTGCGCATGCATGTGTGCATATGTAATTGTGGGTAGGTGGGTGTATTCACGAATCCAACCTTCATTCCCCCCCCCCCGTGAATTATCTGTCATTGCTTCAATCAGGGGACAGCTGAGTCCCACTTTATATGCACCATATCACAGCATGCCTGTATTTATGTTCAGGCCTCAGTACTGCAGCAACAGCATCTGCATCTAACTATTATATGTGGCGTGAAAAGAGAGTATTTTTCTAGAAAGAGACGAGGCAATGCCAGGAGTGCAGGAAGCTGCTATTTCAAGCTGTGAGGAGAAAAGATCAAATACTGAATGTCGTGTAGGTGTCGATTATTTCTTCCACAATTACAGTGTCATTTTCCAGTAGATCCTGTTTCCTTTCATTAGCAATTTGCACAACACATCTCACTGTTCTCTTATTTGGTAACAAGGGCTTAATACAATAACAATGTAACAATACCATTTAGAGTGCAATCCTGACCTGGAGTTAGGCCAGCACCGTTAGGCCAGCGAAGTTTGGCTGGCACAAGGGCTGCCATAAAGTGTGTTTGGAGCACTCTCTGAGTCAGAGAGGATGGTGCACATCTGTGTGCTGGCCTCTCTGACTCGGAGAGTGATCCAAACATACTTTACGGTGGCCCTTGTTCAGAGGCATATCTAGGGTGATGTGTTGGGGAGGCAAGAGCAATGGGCGCTGTTTGCCATGAGGGTGCCAATTGCCATCAGCCCCCCCCCCCCAGCACAGCGCCCAAGAAGACACCCAAGCCACGGCCGAGGAAAGCCACACGGCCCCCAGCTCACCGAGTCAGGGAGGCACATGGCTTCTTCTGGCCACTGCTGGGGCAAAATTGCCTGAGGGGTGGTGGAGGGAAGCCACGAGCCCCCCAGCTCTCCAAGTGGGGGGTGGGGCATAGCTTCTCCCTGCCATGGCTTGGCCAGAGTTGACCAAAGCGCAGAGAAGCCGCACCCCTCAATGTCACGACATCACAACGTTGTGACATCATGACGTTTTGTGCCATGGGCGCGGTTTCATCCTGGTACTCCTCTGCCTTTGTTCTGGCCAAACTTTGCAGGCCTAACTGTGCCAGCCTAACTCCAGGTTAGGATTGCTCTCTTAAACATCTATTCCTGAAGCAAATTGTATTGTGGTTATATAGTAGTATAGCTAGAGAAGGGAAAATGGCAAATACTGCAGGCACTGCAATGCGCCTTGTAAGCGGCCCCTCCCACTCGCCGTCAAAGCCATTCTGGGCAAATGGCATCTCCCGTACTTTGCCATTGCCGCCCAGAATGGCTCCACTGTACTGGCACGTGGGAGGAGCTGCTTAAACAGCATGTTGCACCATCTGCAGTAGCACCGTATGAATTTCCCCCCAGCTATGCTACTGTGGTTTTTTACTGTAGTCTTTTCTTGATTTTTCTGTGATCTACCCTGTTGAAGCGCTTCATTACATGATTCCGGGATCTAGCAACTTCGATTTTACTCTTATTCAAAGTTAAAAGGAGAGATAGGAAGTGTCAAAATTTAGCTTTAAAAATGCCATGCAGAGGAGGCACTGTGTGGTCTGTAGTTGGTTTGAACTTCCGGTTCTCATGTAGCCTTTATTCTTTTCATGCTTGTAGGCTTTAAATCTTAATAGGGCATCTGGCCTTTCAAATGGTTATTTGTTAGAACCTCATAAGGACTTGATCTCAGTACTTCTGCTTGCTTAGTGAAAAAAAAAATATAATGGCTCTCCATAAGAGGTCTGAGATGCTGCAGTTATTAACAGGGACTTCTGCTTGCCTAAGTAAAGCCTCAAGATTTTGCTACGCTTCAAATAAAAGATATCATTGCCTCCTTGTCACTTTAGAAGGCAGACAATATATAATGTGGCTAGCCTTGGGGGTACTTTCAATAAGCACTACCCTTGTAATGTGCTCAGGGAAAATGACTACTTAATTCATCCAGCGTTACCTGTGAATTAAAAGTAAGCCATGCTTTTTCCAGCTATCTCAGGACAAAAGTGTCTCCTTGCGGTATCTCTTCTTCTGTGTTCCGCATGCTGGTTTGGACAGTAGCACTACAGCAGACAAAAAACATGGGTTATTTGAGACCACCGTTTCCCATTTAATTCTGACCTGCCGCTTCAGTGGCTCACACAGCTCAGTATGTTGTTAATGTAGTTGAGGAATAATGAAGCAGCAAGCTGGAATATGTTTTCTTCCACTTTGCACATGTGTGAAAACTATAGGAAGGTAAACAATGTGAGACCATAGCAACTGTTCTAATCATGAGGGAAGCTGAGGGCAAGCATGCATCCACAACTTGTCCACAGTCATCCTAAACAATGGTTCTGTCATCTGAACTGAAGCACTGCATATGTTTAGGGCGTAATCCTAACCTGAAGTTAGGCTGGCACAGTTAAGCCAGCAAAGTTTGGCTGGCGCAAGGCACACCGTAAAGTATGTTTGGACCACTCTTGGAGTCAGAGATGACAGCACACAGATGTGCACCACCCTCCCTGACTCCAAGAGTGGTTTCAAATGCACTTTACGGTGTCCCTTGTGCCAGCCAAACTTTGCTGGCCTTACTGTGCCGGCCTAACTCCAGGTTAGGATTGCGCTCTTAATGTTCATGTTATTGTATTGCTATCTTTGTTCATTCTGGAAGAGCAAAAGGCCCAAGCTAATCTGCTTTTTTCATAAACCTTTCGCAAAATGCATCACTTCTTCAATCCTACCCCATTGTAGATTATGGTTTTATACCACCTGAGTACTTGGGCTTTTGTACAGTATCTGTGAAATAATTACTGAGAGGTTATGGTTGTTAGAAAGCCTATTCGACTGCAGAAATATTGTAGCCCCTGGCCATGTGTCTGGTGAAGGAAGTGACCTCTGGGAATATAGCGCTTGGTCAGCCCTGGTTTATAGCAGCCAGCTATATACAACAGACTACATCCTCCTATATCAACACAAGTACAATATCACTCCTACTGCTATACAAAGAAAAAATATCTAGGAAAGTGATTCAGCATCATGCTTGCGTATCACAAAAATATTTATCAATGCTTAATATTTTCGTATCGATGTTCACTCAGATACAGTAGTGCATGAGATATGCTACGTGCTGTAAATTTGTCCATGTTTCATTGGAATACCAATATAACAAACCTAACTGGCTGCAGTAGCAAAGGAACACTCAGAGCCCAATCCTATACCTGTTTTGTTGTTGTTCAGTCGCTAAGTCATGTCCGACTCTTTGCGACCCCATGGACCACAGCATGTCAGGCCTTCCTGTCCTCCACTAGCTTCCAGAGTTCGCGCAATTTCATGTTCATCGCTTCGGTGACACTGTCTATTCATCTCATCCTCTGCCGCCCCCTTCTCCTTTTGCCTTCAATCTTTCCCAGCATGAGGGTCTTTTCTAAAGAGTCCTCTCTTCTCATGAGGTGGCCAAATACCTGTCTACTCAAAAGTAAGTCCCATTATAATCAATGGAGCTTACTCCCAGGAAAGTGTGGATAGGATTGCAGTCTCAGGGGTGTAGCTAAAGAAGTGCAGGAGGGTGGAATTGTACTGGGCAACAAGTTTTAGGGGGGCAACAAGCTGAGTTTGACACTAGTGGCCAAGATGGTGAAAACCTTGGGGTATATGAATAATATTATTGGAAAGGTAATTTCATGCAGAATGCAGTGTAACAAATCAGAGTGTAATATCTTTATCAAGAGTTATGGCCAGAGAAAAACAAAAATACAACTGTGACATCACTTCCAGTTGTGATGCCACTTCTGGGGCAACATTTTGCCCTCTGCACTGGGCTACACTTTTATTAGCTATGTCCCTGGGAAGGAATGTGGAATTCCTTCAGTGGAAGGAATGTACACCACAGTATATGCAATTAGTTCCAGTAGATTTAGAATGTAGAGGATGAGACAATCTGTATAATGTGCTCATGTCAAAATGGAGATATTGCTTGCTTTTGTGTATGATTTTTGTCTTTCATCACCTAGCATGTGTTCTGTTTGCCTTTCTGATTTTTGCGTAGAATTGTGGTTAAACATGTAGCAGCTTGTTGGGTCTTCTCTGGCACATTGCACACCCTAAGAGCACTTCTACGGTGTTGATGGCTATGCCCTCTCAAGTGGAAAATCATGATCCAGATTTCAAAATGTGGTTTTTTTAATGCTTTTTAGGGTGCAATCCTAACTAATATTCCATACTGACGTAACTGTGCCAATCGGGGTTGTGCTGCAGCCTGCAGTTGGGGGCAGTCACGGAGGCCTCTTCAAGGTAAGGGAATGTTTGTTCCCTCACCTTGGAGCTGCATTGCTCTTAACCCGGTGCTGGAAAGTTGATTAGGAGTGTGCTCTTATTTATTTATTTATTTATTTATTTATTTATTTATTTTTCAAAGCAGACATAGTGAAACTGAATGTAAAAAACAACAACAAACCTTTCTTAAGATAATAAAATACTCTGAAAATATCCTGCCGTCTAAATAAGAATATATCATATTTCAAATTCTACCTTTAAAAAAAAGAGTAGATACATTCCTGTGAAGGTGAAACCATTTTTTTTTAAAAAACGCTGCTTCATTTTGAACGAAGAGTGTTCTTTAAATAATGCATGTATGACTTTTCAGTTCATTTGTTGTTGTTAATCTTCTCTTCCCCACTAGGATCTGAGGGAGGAATGCTTAAAGTTGAAATCAAGAGTTTTTGACCTGGAACAGCAAAACCGCACATTAAGTGTGCTATTCCAGCAAAGAATGAAACCAACATCTGGCTTACTGCTTCAGGTAGACTTACTCATTCATGGATAAATCTTTGCAGTTAAAATAGATTACATTTTACAGGGACTAAAATTGCATAACAGACAGTTTGTGGCAACAACATAGGTTCTCTGTTTCATGCAACCCCAGAAGATTTTCAAGCTACTCACTTTGCTCTCCCCACCCAAATATATTTTGTGTTTATTTTATCCCTGTTATTGTTATTTGCTGTTGGTGGAAATTGTCTTGAACAGGTATAGCAAAAACTGGAACTTCAACAACAATATTAAGGGCTCAGTGCTACGCCCGATGTAGCACCAACACAACGTTGTTGCGTGGGTGCTACATCACTAGCACCAACATGGGAGCACCAACCAGCACCCCCATACCAACCCTAATGCACTTGGGCCAACACTAGGAGTAGGATCGGCCCAAGAGCGCTGGTGGAGAGCCATCTGTGTGCCAGCTGAACTCAACTGGAAAGAGAGGCTCTGAGAGGGGGGAGGGACGAAGGGAGGAATTTCTGGGAGGGGCGTGGACGAGCCGGTTTGGGGAGGAGGGTGGGTTGGGATGCCGTTAGGATCCAAGACCTTGGCCCCAGTTTGGGCCACGCAGCTTCTTCGGACCTGCGCCCGCAATTTTGCTTCTCAAGCTGCCTTGCTCACAATTACCATGAATTATCAATATCCTAAAGTAACTGGGCAAGAGACACTTTTTCAAGTGGTGCTCCTCTTATATTTAGCAGGGGGAGAGTGTCCCTCTTTACCCCTGCACAATGCCTTGTCTAGTGGCTGTTAGTGGTGGTGTTCTGCATTTTTTTAGATTGTGAGCCCTTTGGGGACAGGGTGCCATTTAACTTTATTATTATTCCTATTTGCCTGTAAACCGCTTGCTGAACTTGGTGTTGAAAAGCGGTATATTAATATGATTGATTGATTGATTGATTGATTGATGGATTGATGGATTGATGGATTGATTGATTGGCGCAGTCAATAAAGGCGTGCTCCAGTATCTACTGATTCAGTATCCACTGATTTGGTAACCACATTCAATTATCCACGGATACCATGGATACTGCGACTCCTATTAAAAAGACAGGAGAACATTGAACAAATCTGTCTTTTTTTTAACCTTATTGCAGCAAAACCACTGATGTTCCCCTGTCTTTAAAAAGGCGTCCCTAGTATCCACGGTTTCAGGCATCCACGATAGCATCCAGAATGGAATCCCCGTGGATACCGGGGCATGCCTGTATTCTATCTCTTTTCCAGGCCTTGATCCGCCTTCCCAGGTCCAATCAGATTTGCAGCAGCTAAATGGCCCCATTCCATTCCTGTACTGGAAGCTTGCTCCTGCATAAGGAAACAAATGTTATGTTACCCAGAGGAGACCACAGGACTGGCCCTCACTGCATGATGCAGTGCATACTCTAGTGCGGTGGCACTGGACTGTCCATGTCTTTTGTTTCCCTCCCTTTTGTACAGTATCCATTTGTAAACCTGTGGTCCAGGTCTTTGTCTTTTGCACATTTATTTGTAGCACTTATAAATTTTAGGTACTTTATACAGAAATAAATCCATTAATAATAAATATTAAAAATAATGGATGGTTGGTGAGTTTGGTGAGATCATTGTGATCCCTGATCTGAACAAATAAGCCGTGGGGAGAAGATTTGGCAGTTGTTACAGATCAGTGAGAATTTGGCATATCCCTTCTTTTAATATTAGCACAGTATTTTTGGCCTAACATAATTTGGATGGATTTTGTGCGGATTTCCTTTTGCTTTTTCTTGTATAAAAATATGCCATATCCATAAACAGAAGCAATCCTTTTTACAGCTAGGCTCTCACATTATTCATTTTTTGGCATATTTACGTTCAAAGCAAAACTCATAGTCATTTAGTTGTCTTGCAATACAGTACTTGAAAACGTAATTTCCATTATTGTTTTTGAAAAGTGGGACATACAACAATTTGAGTACAGAGCGTGTTCCTTGTACTATATGGAGACATAATGCTATCTGTTTTGTCTTTTTCCCCCTTCATGTTCCACATACAGATCAAAAGGAAAAGTGATTACTTCAGATTTAGTCAATTTTATGCAGGGGAAGTTTTCCATGACTATGTCGAAAAGGCTTTATATAATACAACTATTATTAAAAATTACAGTTTCATGAACTTTGGATAGATATATAGTTGGAATATCCTTGAGCCTGCTTATATTGAAAAATAAAAACTCATTTTTATCTTGGGGATTTGATTATGCAGATTGGTACATTAATTCCATGGCACTAGAAAATTTGACGCATCCATTTCTGGCAGTGGATGTCACACCAGGGAAATCTAATTCCTATCACGAGAAGATTGAGTAAACCAAAGTCTGGCTCAGAAGGGCCAAGCTTTTTAATATCGTGAGTAGTTTAGTTTCTGACACACTAACCCTACCCCACGGTGCGTATATCCTTAGTAAAATACACCTCGATCTGGTATAATCCACACACCTGCCTCAGTGGCACAGACTGTTCTGGATGTGGGAACTTGGAGCTCCAAAAAAGACATGGAAGACCCATCTACCCTCCACAGAGCTCCCTTTCCCATCTGTGATATTCTTGTGCAGTGCTGCCCTTTGATTATAGGGATTGGGTTGTAAATAGTAAAACAAATATTTACTATTTGTTTTACAGTGCTCTTGTTTTTAGGTTTGAGTTTCTAATCCTATGTTTGCTTTAGAAAATGATATATGATTGTACTTCTAATAAGTATCTTTGCCTGCCTCTTTGAAGTGAATAATGACCTCTTATGCAGAAGAGCCATGTGGGCGCATGAATAGATGATAGACAATATAATGCACACAACAGGATAGACCTCTTGATCAGGATAACAGGGGCTAATGTGCTTTTCCTGAGGAGCACTTTCAATCTTTCGTCGTATTTTCTTGGTTGTTCTGCTTACTTTCTTGCTTTATCCCTTACAAATGTTGACGACAGAACAGAGTGTCTGTTTCTTAGTATTGGAAACAGACAAGAGCTAGATTTTGTATTTTCTGAAAATGGGAGAATAACTATTCTTCAACTTGGGTACATCTGGAAATAAGTGTCTAGCACAGAGCAGGCTTCAACGTGAATCTATTGCTTTCTACACTCCATCCCAAGGTTGTTAGAATCCGCAACCTTTGGAGCTATAGCACCATGTCCAGCCTCTCCCTCACCTGCCACTCACCCACACTCACACATTGCTTAACATCCATCCTCATAGAGAGAAACTCAAGTACTTTCTATGTATAATTTTTCTGTAAATTTAGGCTGTGGTATTTAGATTGTTTTCTGAGATCAGTAGATCTAAGTTCTGTTTGTTTGTTTTTGATTTGTGATCTCTATACATTTGGTGTAACATTTTAACAGCCCCTTGTCCCATGCTGGAATAGGCAGGCCAGTTCACCTGTGCTGCATCCTAACCACATTAGGAAGCAGCAGCAGCTCAGCCCTAAATGACCCAACCAAATGATATGTGTGGCAATGACCATGTAAGTCTGTGGAACTGATTGACCTCTCCCAGCGGAGTATCAGTCCATGGATGGGACCCATGCACTGAGCTTCTAAATATGTAATTGGCGGGGCATTTTCTGTGGTAGAACAGCTCCAAGATGGCAAGGCAAACTTGTAAGGGACACCAATTTACATATGGAGTGAGGGCCCATTCCCAGCCTACTTCCAATGCTGATGCAGCCACTATGCAAACCCAAGTTAAGGGAACAAATGCTCCCTTACCTTGAGGAGGCTTCTGTGACTGCCCCTCCACCACCAGATGCAGCACACGCCCCACTGGCATGGTTACATCAGCACTAAAAAGTTGTCTAGGATTGGGCCTTGAGTGTTATACTGGTTTATGTAGAGGGAGATGTAATATTCTCCACTTAAAATTCATAAGGAGGTCACAAGCAGCGGTGTCATGCTACCGGTACGCTGGGTGGGAGGAACGGGTGAGCGGCAGCCCGCCCGTTCCGTCACACTCCGTTTTGCCATCTTCCCTGCCCCCGCGGGGGCAGGGAAGACAGCGAAACGGAGCGTGATGCAACGGGCGGGCTGCCACTCACCCGTTCCTCCCGCCCAGCGTACCGGTAGCATGACACCACTGGTCACAAGGATTAAAGAGGGCAAGACTGGTCATGACTTTTCAGTCATGTAGAAAAAGCACAGTAGCTATGTTCTGTACTGTGATGAATTGTAAAAGGACTATACCAGAGGAAAGGAGAGAATACAAAGGAATATCCAATGTAATAGTGCTACAAGACGGAGTCCTATTTTGTCCAAGGGGCAATTCCCTATAGGGAGATGTATTTGAAAATGGTTTTATTTTTTTTGCAGATTTTGTGATTTGGAAAAAAAGAAACAGGCAGAAAGTGGTGTTATGTGTTTTTATTCACACATTCCAAGTTCTCATTTGTATTAATTAAAGTTTGAATACTAGCGCACTTTAAAAGTGCACTAGGTAGGTGTCAGCAGATGCAGCCACTGTATTATTTCTAACTAGAAAAGTAATCTCTTTTAATTTCTGGAAGATATCTTAAAACACCAAAATGCGGTGTTTTGTGTTTTTATGTTATTAAAAAAACCAAGCACCTCTGTCTATAGTTAGTTTGTGTTGTGGTTAATCTGGCTCGGATGGGTCATCTGTGTCAACTGTTGGTGTAGAAACGTGTAGGATTACAAGGAGCTGTGGGGTTTGATCACTTTCAGGTTTTTTAATGCAAACTCAAGCAGAGCCTGCACAAAAATTAATTTCTGCCTGTGAGTCCTGTGACCAAAAAAGAATTGGAACCTCCATTCTAAAACTGTGCATATTGGTATGGATAGTCTAAACAAAGGAGCATTTTAACAGACGGTCTGCATACATTTCGTAGTTGAACTGTCTCCAGAGGGGCTTGTTCTATCCCCTCACATGCACACTGACATTTGAAAAGCATTTTGCAATGTTTGGGTTTGGAAAGTTACAAAGTAGCCTTATGATTTATTGGTTATTGTTTCCTCTGGAGCATAGAAATTGGCCTGTGTTTTAGGTTGTTCTCTGAATATCGTGGGCAAATTCCAAAGAGCCGTGGAACTGATTCAGAAGATCTAATGAAACCCCAGACTTCCTTTTTTCCCACTACAGCCCCCAACTGCGCTGCAAGGCAAACTGCTTTTGAAACTGCTTTCAGTAAACTTTGGAAACAATGCGTGATGCTGCATAAGTGTCGAGAGAGATGTTCACTGAACTGGCTCAAGTCCTTGTTCAAAGCAGCTCCTTCAATTTTGGCCATTATTATCTTATTTTACTTACACCAAAGCAATCTTCACCTGAGCTTCAAAATACAATTGCAGAACATCCAGCTGTTAGTTATACACATGTGACTTGATTGGTTCAACTAAGTTGTTGTTGTTGTTGTTGTTGTTGTTGTTATCATCATCATCATCATCATCATCATCATCATCATCATCATCATCATCATCATCATGTCTGATATTTTTCCACGTCATTTTGTTTTTGAATCTGAGATTTGACTTCTGCTGCTGTTAGGTAGAGGCAGCGGTCCATGTCACCATTCCCTGCAGGCCGCCCTGCGGAGCCCCATACTCTGTCATTGCTAGGTCCTAGGTCATTGCCCCAATTGCTGCGGCAAGGTCGACTGGGTTGTCAGTGGCCAGCACCGCAACTACCCCCAGGTTCACTGTGGGTGTCAGGGTTGCAGTCGGCCCCCCTCCCCTGAGAACAGGCCAAAAATACAGCCATGCAGCTGCAGCCTTGTTCAATAGAGCTGATAGGACAACCAGGCAGGGAGACATGGCTCCCTTCAGGATCAAGGCCTAGGAAGGAAGTAATACATGACTGGACAGGAAGGGGCAGGGTGAAGACTAAAGGTGTGCAGCTGTGCAGACCTTAAAGTAACCACTATACTAGAATATCTTCTAGACGCGAGACATCTGCATTCATTTCAAGGAATGGTTTTTCTCCCCAATGCAAGCAGTTAACAACCTAGCAGGAGGAGGTAAATTACCCCAATGACATGATTATAGATGGAAACCCTGCTAGGGCAATTCATTGTTCAACACCTGACAAAAGAAGATGAAGTGGGTAACTCTAGAGTCTGACCAGAGTGCAATAAAATTCAACATTACAAAAGCTGAAAGACAAAGTGTTAGTTGGCCCCCATCAGCTAAAATAGATTGAAATCTGTTGAATATTGAAATCTTAGTGTTTTTTAATGCTTTTGCAGAGGAGATAAAATATTTAAAAGTATCTAAGTGCATGCTTGTAGTACAGGCTCAAGTTGGTTTACAGAATCTATTTTTAATCAACTCAAGTAGTCCGAACTTTCTTTGAAAAAAACATAACATTTCAGCGGACTGACTATCATGGATGCAATCTATAGCAATGCTTGTTGCAACAGATGAAAAATCAACAATTTTTCTAAGAAAAATTAATACATGTTTCCAAGCCATGGTTCCTTGGAGGCTACTAGCTCCTGCTTAGATATACTGGCAGGCTTCTCCGTCTGTATGGGTCTAAATAGCTCTGAGAAGATGGGAAGGTTGCCCTGGGAAAGGGAAAAAAGACAAGAAAGTCTTACCTCAGCAGGCATAAGAATACTCTGAATACATTCTGACAGTGGTGAGAAACTAATTACAATGGACCCTTGATGGCAGGTAGATTTTTAGGGCGCAATCCTAATCTGGAGTTAGGCCGGCACAGTTAGGCCAGCAAAGTTTGACTGGCCCAAGAGACAACGTAAAGTATGTTTGGACCACTCTTGGAGTCAGACAGGCCAGCACACCGATGTGCACCATCCTCCCTGACTCCAAAAGTGGTCCAAACTCACTGTACGGTGTCCCTTGTGCTGGCCAAACTTTGCTGGCCTAACTGTGCCAGCCTAACTCCAGGTTAAGATTGCATTTTTAAGCATATTGGTAATATAAGTACCCAGTTGTTACACTACGCTGTGGTTTTGCCAGTGACTGTGATGGAATCCTTGTGCATCTATGTCATCTCAATACATTCATCTTGTACTAGATTCCATACATACTACAATGTTCTTGTCAAGCTGCAAAAATCTAGGTTACAAAAAGAACAGTAGGATTAAAGTTCATTATAAGGCCTCCCTTCAAACAACACAGTTCCACTGGGATCCTGTTATGTGTTAGACATAGCTCATTATTGGTAGTTTTATAGTGCAATCTTGGACATGCCTACTCAGTTGTAAATTCCACTGTGTTCAATGGTCCTTCCCCCTCCCCCGTGCATACGTGCGCACGTATGGTGCATACGTGCGCACGCGCACACACACACACACACACACACCCGCAAAAAAGCTGTGCTGTATCCAGTGCGGGGGAAGGAATCAAGAGGCTTTAGAGGTGAAAGGGGATTAAAAACCCCTTACACCTCTGTAAGCTTCCTAACCCTCAACAGCTCTCCTCAGATCTGAGTTAGCAATTTTGCTAGCGCAAGTCCAAGGAGAGGAAGGGGGCAGGGAGGCTGCTGCTGGAGGGTACAGGATGTGGCATGTGCCATAACTGCTGGATCCACCCCCTCCTTCATTATGTCCCCTCTCCACACTCACTTCCCACCCCTTCCTTCCTCCCCTGCTGACTGGCAGGCAGTGGGAGAGCCAATGAAGGTGGTGAGAAGGCTCTGGCCTTCCTGCCAGCATCCTCGGCAGTGAGCTACTGAGCACATTGCTGGAGTGCCTTCTATGACAGTGCTGACTGCTTTACGGCAGTCATCACCTGTGGAAAAGGCAGTAGAACAGCGGCCAGTGAATAACGGATTGGGCTGTTACTCCCAGAAAAAAGCGCATATAGAATTGCATCCTGATACACGGCACAGTTCAGATGAAATAGGCACAGTTCATAATACAGAAGCAGTCGCATCAGTTTAATGATTAAACTGATGTAAAATCTAAGCACAGTTCTGCTCTTGGAAAACAGTCTCCTCTTTTTAAAGGAGACTTAGGAGGAAGACTGGTATATTTTCTTCAACGTTAAGCCCAGGGTGGTTGACATGGTTATCGTAGATTTGTCCATGTTTGCTTGATTGCATCCATCACATTCTCCTGGTAAGATGCTCTGAGAAACATATATAAGTATCTTTTAAACTTCCTGACCATAACCCAGACTCAGGCTACAATTCTATGCTCATTTTCCTGGGAATAGGCCCTACTGAACACAATTGGACACTTCTGAGTAGACCTGCCTAGGCTTGGGCTGTCATTCTGCATTTAAGGGGGAAAAACTGGCAAAAAGCTGGCAAATGTTTGTCGGGCACCCGCCCCGGCGCCCGCCTTACCTGTAGGTCCTGGCGGGGCGTTGGAGGCCTGGCTGGGGGCTGCCTGCCCACCCACCGACTTGACTCCTCCAATGGCAGAGAAGCCCTCGGGAGCACAGTGGCCGGCACCCACCCCCGCGGCTCGCTGCCAAGGCAACGACGCTCGCCACGGGCCTGCAGGCCTCCCAGTCGTCGTGCCGAATGACGCGTTCAGGCCGATGGCTGCAGGGAAGGCAGTCCCTGCCTGCCCAATCGCCCCCGCAGCAAAGCAAATAGTAACGTGAACCGGTCAAACATGTGGCTTACCTGTTGAAGCTAGTCTTTCGCAGAAAATAATGCACATCTTTTTGCACAGAATAAATGACATATACCAGGCCTGCACAACGTGTTATCCACACGTTGTAAACTGAAGGCAGCCTACCAGATGTATTATCAGGAACTCAATAATCCTCTTCTTGTAACTCCCAAAACATTTGAACAGTATCCTGCACCTGGCAGGTACCATAAATGGCTGATGGGCTGTGTCCAAATTCCTGGACCACAGATTGTGGAGGCCTCCCATTTATGAGACTTTTAGTAACTGTTGGACCCAGGAGAAATTTTGAAGGCAGTACATTTACAATGTTGGCTGACTTCCCTGTTGAGCCAGCACCAAGAACATTGACCTCTCTGCTCTCTAACTCTGAGGAAGAAGAAAATGATCACATATAAAGAATGTTCGCTGTGATGTGACTCTGGTGGGAAACACATGGAATTGGACAGCTGAACTTCAGCTCAGTCTTGTCACGGGTCAGGCGAGAGTGGGACTGGAGTGGCCAGGGAAGGCCAGGCTGAGAACTTGGACCAGAATTTGACTTGCTCATATACTCGTCTTTCAGTTCCATGGTAAAGATAGGCTAGCAAAGAGCACACTGTGGGCCCTCTATAAGTGTTATTGTCCTGCTTTAATATTGCATTTTCTACTCTGCTTCTTGCAAACACAAGGGTCTTGCATCACTCAATATTTCATTCCTCTCTTTCCTATAAGGTGTCAATCAGAGACACATATCTTTAAATGCCATTAATAATCTCAAGTGAATAATCTCAAATCCAATGGAAAAATCCCCCCACATAGCAAATAGTCCTCCTGTATTATGTCAGATGCACAAAGATTCTGTAGAAAATGTTACGGGCAGCGCAATCCTAAACCCTGTGCAGCGTCAGTGCAACGGGGTTGCGCTGACGCTGCACCCTTAGCACTGGTGCGGGAGCGCCAATCAGCACCCCCGCATCGGCGCGAAGGCAACAGGACCGTTGCTGCAGGCAGCGCTGGCCCTGCTGCACCCGCGCTGAGCCTCTCTTGTGCCGATGAGGGAGGCTCCGTGCCAAGGCGGCATGGGGATTGGAGGGAGGGAGGGAGGCGGGGGGGTGAAGTGGGCGGGCTTGGGAGGTGGGCTTGGGAGGTCAGGGAGGCTGCACAGCTGTGCGGTCTCCTCGGATCTGCACCCGCTCTTTAGCAGGCGCAGATCCAAAGAGCACATGGGGAGGCTGGAGCCTTCCCTGCGGTAAGGGAGTGCACGCTCCCTTGCCTCAGGATAGGATAGGATAGGGCACTGGCTGGCCGGCACTCCTACCCCAGCGCTTGATAGAATTGTGCCCTAAATACATAGTACAAGTTGTCCTGATGTTGTAAGTACATTTCTTTAAAAAAAAAAAATCTCTTGAGGCATACAGTGTTATTACTTGTGTTGCGGAAAGAGCCAGCAGAGGCCATAGACCAAGTGGAGTAGTGCCTAGTGCAGTGATTTTCAACTTATTTCATCTTGTAACACTCTGACAAGGTGCTTAAATTTTCAAGGTTCACTATCAGTTTTTTCACAATTACAAGGCTGCTGCTGGGGGCTCATATTCTCAATAGCCCTACTGATAAATTACCCTCTCCGAAACCCCTGTGACCCACCTGCAGACCATACGCAACACACCAATGTGCTGTGGCACACCAGTTGAAAATTGATGGCTAGCAGCTAATCCTCACACACCGCTCCCTTCTCTCTACTTTCAGTTTTACTGGATCAGCAGCTGAAGGGGGAAGGGTAGAAACTGATAAGAGTTGGGAGAAAATTGTTTTATTTTTTCGTGGATTTCAGTGTTTTCCAAAGGTAGAAGATTAGGATTGGGCTGCCCCGTTTCCAGGAAAACTCAGCTACTTTCCGTGAACTTGATTCAAGTTAAGAAAAATGAAACATACAATTAGGCATAAATAAATTAAATAATAAGTATAAAATACTCTTACTCCATCTTCAGAAGTCGCAAGGCTGCACTGGCCTTGGGAGCTCAGAGGCTGGATGTTGGAGCTCCTGCAGTCTTAAAGTGGCCCAAGGGACCAGTAATGACTGCCAATTACTGCTTGTTCCTATACAGCAGGAAGTACAGCTGACTGCTAGTGCCAGAACAAGTGAATCGGAGATCCCTTTGAAACCAAATACAGAGCCGTCATGCTTTGGTGCCTATCACAACCATGAGCTTTTTGTGATATTTTAAGCAAGTCACTTTTCACTTGCTGATAGTCTGTTACCCAAATGACAATACAATGCTGAAGAAAAGGCCACCAGCCATAAATCAGAGAAATAAACTGTCTCGAGGCAAACATAAATGGCCTTTAGTGAAATATGTATGAATAATCTTGAAACAGGAATTGCCATCTATTGTGACAGCTGGAAGAAAGAAGTGTCTGAGCTAGGTCTGAAGAATGAAGATAGATGTAGCTCACTGTGGATTTTGGAGAAGAGGACAGCTGTACATGTCCCAAACTGTTAGTGGCCAAAGTATGTTGATACTGTTCTTTTGCAAAGCCAGTATATGTTCCTAAAATTGCATCAAGGTGTGAGATATTTTTTTCTGTATCTGCAAAAGTCTTTACTAAATTTCTTTTCCAGTTCCAGTTATAGGTGTGCAAACATTATAAGGCATTGTTTGTGAATAATGCATTGTGCACTATTAATTATTGTGCACTATTGTACACTACTAACAGGCCACAGGTCTGAGTACTTTTTCATGCTCGTTCATATTCACATGCTTCGAAGGCAATTCTGGAATTCCCACATATTCACAGGTTTTCACACATCGTCATTCTTTCCAAAGAAAAGTAACCACAGGACAAAGTGAAAGTTCATTAATTCGGCTGTCAAAAAAAATGAAACAGGGTATCTTGGCATTTCATCCTGGGTATGCAAGTTTGGTAGCTCTAGTCCTCAGCCTGGTCTCTGAGTCAAGACCCTATCTGAGAGGTACTTCTCAAGTGGAAATGTTACATTCCTCTTCTATTTTAGAGACAAAGAACAAACAAAACCAAAACTATGTTTGCCTTTATTGGTCTTTTAACCAACATTAATTCATAGACACACAGGGAGGCAAGCTGGCAAACCAGCTGGGTATATCAAAATAGTCATACTTCTACACCATCTCGAAACCCTTAAAGGCACACATAGTCCAAGATGTCCCATTTACAGATGGGTTTATTTAGTCTTCCTAGCTTTTAAAAAAATGTTATGCCTCATCTGTTATTGTATCATGTCCTAGAAAAGGGGATTTTTAACCACCTGGCAATTTCTACTTTCTGAAATTAAATTAAAGCTCTTCAGCAGGAGACAGACATAGAAGTTCCAATCCAGACCTAGTTATGCTTTAAAGTGGTCTTAATGAGTGATTAGTTGTAGCAGAATTTGGATTGGGCTGAGCATTTTAAATGTACACTACTGTGGTTATCTGTCAGACAAATATGGAACAGCTGGGGGGAGGGCAATGGGCCAGTACATCAGCTGCCCCAATGACCAGAGATACAAAAGCCATCTCCAATGGCCAGGATCGGCCTTAAGCCAATGTGACCAATGTCATCACATTGGACCCCACAGTTTTGGGGGCCCCACATCAGGGCAGAAAGCATAGTGCCTGCTGCTGCAGCCGGGATCTCTATGGACTGTAAATCAGTAGGGCAAGTAGAGTAGCTTTACCCTGGGCCCTTCCACCTGCCCCTGCCTCTAAACTGCCCAAAATGGGCCTCCTGGAAGCAGTTGGTGGTGTTGTCATCATGTCATCACCAACTATTTCCAGGTGCCACACACAGCACCACAAGTGAGGTTGAGGGGGCCCTGCAGAATGCCCTGCATTGGACCCCACCACTCCTAGAGCCGGCCCTGCCAATGGCAGTGGCGTCACTAGGGTTCATGTCACCCAGTGTGAGAACTCATTGTGTCACGCCCATGATGGATCGCCTCTTGTCCCAGACCATACAGAATAAATAACAATATCATATACTCAGTCTAAATGCAGTGGCATCACTACAGTTGGTGTAACCCCACTTACAGTAACTCTATTTATTTTAATACATAACAGTACAGGTCATCCCAAAAAATCAGTTAACCAGCAAAAAACAGTTACTGACATGATGCATCCACAATGCAGTCCCGAATTAAGGGAACATTCTCTTTGAGGAGACCTCAATGACTGCTTTCCTATTATAGGAATAGGAAATTGGTACAGCTGTATCAGTGCTGGAAAGCTGGGCTTTAGGAGTTCTAGTATCAGCTCTGATACATGGAAATGACAACTGACTCATACTAACACTTTATCTCTGCTGTGACTTAGAGCACAATCCTGAACTGGAGTTAGGCCGGCATAAGCTAAGCCAGCAAAGTTTGGCCAGCACCAGGGCCACCATAAAGCGTGTTTGGACTACTCTCGGAGTCAGGGAGGATGGCCTCTGACTTCGAGAGTGGTCCAAATATACCTTACGGTGGTTCTTGTGCTGGCCAAACTTCGCTGGCTTAGCTTATGCCGGCCTAACAGTTTAGAATTGCGCCCTGAATGACACCTCAGACTCTCAGAACAATTGGTCAATTTTAGGTTAAGGAAATTCATTTTTTGTTAAATAAGGAAGTTTCCTTTTCTGGTTCTTTGGCTATAACGTTTAATACAGATATTTCAACTCGGCTTGTTTCATTCCACGTCAAATGATATATAAATTCCACATCGAATGGTATGTAAATACAATGGTATTATTTGAAAATGCCAAGATTTTACAATTTTAGCCAGTAGTGCCACCTGCCTGATTCCCCTCCCCCTCCCCCAACTGTGTCACCTGATGTAGTCTGTACCCTCCCCCCCGTGATGCCACTGGTCCACAGAGGTAGAAACCAGGGCAAGGGAGTGCCATGGGACCGATTGTGCCCATAATTTACCTGAGATTATAGCAAAGACTGCTTGATAGAACTGCTGCCTCTACTGCTGCCGCCCCCTGCATTCCATTTCCTCCACAAGGTCCGAGCTGGTCCTGTGGATGGCCGACCCACCCACTGGGGCCAGATGCAGGATCACATTAGGATTTGCTTGGGAGTAGCAACAGAACCAGTGGACCACCACCTTCCACCACCTGTCATGGAAGCTAGCCTGGGGTGAGGACAGCTCCCCCTGCCAGGAACGTGCCCCTCAGAAGCTGGCAAACCTGTCCCCCAGCCAACTCCCAGCCAGCATCATAACTGGACTGGGAGAAGTAAACTTGGGCTTGTCCCAGATTTTGACCCAACACGAACCCTAACATCAGAGCCCTGCAGGTGATCCCAAAGAAGAAGATAGGTGGAGCTCCTCCAACCTCTTTGATACCTTGGTGAGGTAACTGGGGAGGGTTTTTTGTTGCAATAATTAGCATTTGTTCCCTTACTTCTGTCTGCTGCTGTGGTCTTTGTGCTGGGGCCTCTAACTCGTTTGAGTCAGCCAGTGTAGCAGATGTGACAGCATCCCTTTGAAAATTATTGAATGCAGATAGATGACATCAACACTCAGACGTCCAGTTTACACCTAGGGACTGTCAGGCATGGAAGAACCATCTTAATGTGTGCTAAGTTTCTTAGGATTGGGGTGAAAGACACAAAGTACAGTGACATTTTAAACTTTTAGCACAGTGAAGAAGAAAAAATGTATTTAAAAAAACTATGTGTATCGTTCTGTAGACTTGACTACTCATATTACATTTTGTTTAAAGAGAATTGTCTAGTTGACACAAGGGCACCTGGGTATTTCAACCTGATAGGTTTATAGAACTCATGAATAAGATGTCACCTCCTGGTGTAAATCCCTGAGTAAATGGTCAAGGGTAGGATCAAGTTGTTTTAAAGGCAACCTGCATTTTCAGTTCTCCATTTCATAAAAAAGTCTTTGTTTTCCTAGATTTTTATAGTAAGTCCCAAACCACTTCTGTTCTCTTTGGAAGCATGGTGCTGACTTAGCTCTTATAGCCAGAGGAAAAGGTTATAATGAAATGAAAAGAAGTGGATTTACCTGTGTGTTTTTTTTCCTTTTTGCTTTGTTAGGTTCACATAAAGTCCACAGGGGAAAAAAAAAACACTGCATTGAAACCCTTCTTTGAAACATGCAACCTAGAAAGTTCAATTATTCATCATCATTGGTTTTATAGCAAGGAGAGGATCAAAGATTTAATAGAGGCAGTAAATATATTGCAGTTCATGCCTTTTTTCATGCGATGTATGTGTAATTATTCTTCTTTTTCATTATAAACTCTGTATTTAGGCCCAGACTGGTTCTATCTTTTGGAAAATAGAGCAATCTTATTTTGTCAGGCCCGGATTAGAAAAATGAGTTTGGTTTTGCAAACAGAGATTGTTTCACCGGTGTTGTGGCAGGTAAAGTGCTAACTGGGAGTAAAAACTAAAAGTATGCGATTCTAACCTCTTTGTATCAACTTGTCCACTGGTTGAAATAGTACAGCAGGTAAAGAAATAGCCACTGCAGGTCTTCTCTTAAACATAATATGCATAAACAACAGGTGTGTAAGATAATTGTTTTCTCATCATGGTGCATATTTCACACCCCATAACTCCCAAATGAAATACCAAAAGAGAATACATAAATTTAAGTGATTCAAAGATTTAGAGGCTTTCTGTTCTTTATGGTAAAGTTGAAATCTGAGACATCCTAGAAGCACAGCCATTGCTATCAAGTTAGGCAGATAAGAAAGCATTTGTTCGCAGACTGTCTGAACTGAGGCAAGATGTATACTTGATACATGGAATTTAATGATACTCATATAATTATAGATGGTTGTATTCAGTGGTGTCATTCAAATGATTTAGGAACAGGAACTCACTTTTGATTGGCACTTGTCAGGAACCCGGAACCAGCCACGGAGCCCGTTAGGATCCGGAATGCCCGTTCTGGTCCGTTCCCCCTGAATGACATCACTGGTTGTATTTGTGTGATGTTGAAGTAGATGCAGCTGCCTTGGTTCCAGGAGAAAGACACAATGTGGGTCAGGTAATATATTTTATGGAACTCAGCACCTGCTGGTAGATGAAATGACTTTCAAGCCCTTCTTCAGTTCTAGCCCATTCATAACCAGATGTTGGCTCTATTTTAAAAAAAAAATGCTATCAGACCCATCCTGCCTCTGTGTTACATATGAGTATGGTGGTAATGGATTAAATTGCTCCAAGCATTACTACAGGAAGTGAGACAAAAGTGATCACTGAAAAGTTTGCTTTCAATTATGCATACTTCCTTTTTCTGGCACCATCTTACATAACAAAATGGTATAGTTTAGGAACATAAAGCAGCATTAAACTACAGCACTGTTGTTTGAAAATGCCCATAAGGACTGTTACGGATGGCATTTTAAGGCATTTAGATTTTTTATCAACTCTGTGTAATTTGCTTGGGCTTATAAATGAAGCCTCTTGTGCACCTTAGCTGAAGACCTGTATAAGGGCTGCAGTCCTGTGCACCTTTACTTGGAAGTAAAACATCACTGAATGCAGTGGAACTTTCAGTGCCTTTTAAAACACCTGTAATATGTGCAGGGACTCAGCGTGATGGCGAATGACATGACTGGAAGTGAAAGGCAGTGAAGGGAAAACAGAGACAAAGGTGAACGGGCACAAAAGTGTACTTATGTGCTCAGAAACCAAAGAAAAGGGGACTTAAACTGGGCCGGGCAGCCTCATCCTAACTGTAAATCCCTGCACAGCAGTGCAGCAGCAGCAGCACCCCATCTCTGCTGTATCCCACAGGGGATTTCTGGCCACTGGGAGAAACATGGCAATCTCAAATCCACTCCGCAGTACTTAATAGACTGCCCTTGTGACTTGTTGATCGTGATCGAAAATGCAAGTCTCACTGGAAATTTCAGTCTCTTAAAGTTAAAAGGGAGATCCGTCGGAATGAGTGGTGTCCGTGGGATAAAAACTGTTTCACCCTCTCCCTTTCTTGTTAAGATAGTTGCTTCAATTACAGTACCCAGCATCTTCTTGACACACAGCCTTGTGCCGTTGCAAAGGTTTGGCGGGTCGAGGTTCCGTAGTAAAATAATTGGAGATCCCACTGCAAGTAAAAGACGATGTGGTGGCAATCCAGCCGGATCAAGTGAGTTTAGGAAGTCTGATGGGAAATGGACGACCTCATAGGCATCTACTATGGTATCGATAGACTTGTATTCAGTGACTACGCCTGGTAACATGGCAAGTATTTGAGTGGAGTCCAAGACCGGGGCATAACGATTTCTAAAAATTTCCAGAAGGTTCTACAGAGTTCTATGCGTTCTATTTGACTACACTTGGGCTTAAATGTCATCGGGACTGTCACTAATCAGCTTAGCAACCCCGAAAACTATGGATTTGACAGTAATGTTTTGACATTTGACAAAAATTTGAAATTTTGAACATTTTATTTTTCACCCCTTCTCACCCCCCATGCTGATGAGGGCTGAACTTGGAAACGGCATCGGGAGTGTCACCGTTCATCTCAGCGCCCCCGAAAACTATGGATTCGACACTAATATCAGTCATTTTTGATTATTTTTACATGTCACCCCCTTCCCACCCACACCCCTAGGGGTGCTAGGGGTGTCTCATCCCCACAGTATTTATAGAAGTGGGATGAGTTGTGAAATCTGAAATCAAATGGTGTCCTCTACGCCACCATCAGTGTGCTGCGGATATTCTACTTCCAAGCACTGTATCTTGCACCCCTTCGCACCCCCCATGCTGATGGGGGCTGAACTTGGACTTACATGGCATTGGGAGTGTCACCGTTTATCTTAGTGACCCCCAAAACTATGGATTTGACACCAATATCGGCCGTTTTCAATTATTTTTACATGTCACCCCCTTCCCGCCCCCACCCCTAGGGGTGCTAGGGGTGTCTTACCCCCGCAGTATTTCTTTCCAAAATGTAAGGCATATGTGTACCAAGTTTGGTGTACACACACACACATACGTCCATTTTTATATATATAGATCCCCCCCCTTGGAATCCTATAGGATTCTGACTGCAGTTGTATCAATCCGTAAGAACCCTTGCTGGTTTCTGCTTTGTTTTACCACCCAGCAGAGGGTGCAGTAACTAGTTTAACGGTCCATTGGCTCATTGGCCTGACTCTTAGATTGATCTTAATCATGGGGTTGGCAAAAGGACTGTTGGAGGTGTGAAATCTTTTCTTTGTTTTACAAAAGTTGTTTTTCCCCCAAACTCAGGGGTTCAAGGAGACGGCTCGGGTCACAAGATTGCATAGGTCAATGAAAAAGGTGGCCTTCCTGACCTGTGGATCTGTGGCCTCTTGCCATCAGTCCTATAATAGCCGTGTTTCTGGTCTGGTCCCTTGCTCTCCAGGCAGGCATTTAGCACCAAGTACACATTTAGATGCATGTGTCCTTCACACCTTGAATTAAACAGAAGTCAACAAAAATAAAATACTAACCATGTAACCAACTTACGTCTGGTAAACCTGCATGGGTTTGCTCTGCAACAGCCTTGACGTGTTTAAGACGGGTTTTATGTTGGCATCTAGTATGAGACCATAACTTTAGTGGCATGTAGCCTTCACATTTATCATTATTACTTCTTCATGTATTGCATCATTTGACAAGAAATGTGCAGCAGTTCAAAGAGCTATGATCAATTGTGAACCATTAAACTATTGGTCCAGCCACACTATTCTTTTAGCATTGAGTTCTACAAATCTGCTTCTTTGCTCCCATGTGAGCTTATCTGCAATTACGTTTTGTTAATGGGTAGAGTTCGGTTGCCAAGCCAAAAGCTCTGATACCATTGACTGAAATCTCAACTAACTTTGCTGAGGAGATGAAATCCTGCACTGAGAGATAAAATCAGCACGCAAATGCTCTATGTAACCAGAGTCCATCAGCACTTTAACTCTTTAAGTTTCCATGACTGTCATTGTCAATGAACTCAAGTTGGGAGGCAGCATTAACCTTCATTGTTAAACCGGACAACATGATATTGGCAGACTTAACAGAAAGTATTTTTAGCAGGGCAGTGTTTAGGCATTCATATTTGTTTCTGTCTCTGAACTTGAGCAAGCCATGTTTCATTAGTCACTCACCTATGTCAGGGCAGAAGGAGGAATGGTGATTTGTCTGTGTCTTGCTTGGTAGTACAAGGGCACTGTGACCATTATGAATTAAATTCTGCCTCTGTCGATTTTGAAGTATGGAAACCAGAGGGCCAGGACAGTAATGTCTCAGATTAATAACAGTATTTAATTAGTCACAAACACATTTCGAGTCTCTCTCTCTCTCTCTCTCTCTCTCTCTCTCTCTCTCTGCCCTGAGGTTACTTCTTAAAATATTTCATGGTTTAGATTTGATTGGAATTTCTAAGCAAAAATTCAGGATTTTTGCAAAAATCCTGCAAAAATTAGCAGGATTCTAAGTATGTTTACTCTGAAGTTAATTTCACTGATTTCAGTGGGACTTACTCAAAAGTAAATGTACATTTCTGTAATTCTACAGCTGGAGACCTACCTGGTCCATGGATCACACAGATACTTCCTTCTGAATAAACATCTATAAGATCAGGCTTATTTCTTCTGAAATAAAATATTTGCAGACTTATATACCGTGATTCAAGGATGTGGTGGTGCTGCAGGTTAAACCGCTGAGCTGTTGAGCTTGTTGACCGGAAGGTTGGCAGTTCGAGATCACATGACGGAGTGAGCTCCTGTTGCTTGTCCCAGCTCCTACCAACCTAGCAGTTCGAAAGCACCTAAAAATGCGAGTAGATAAATAGGTACCTATTCAGTGGGAAGGTAACGGTATTCTGTGTATAGTCATGCTGGTCATATGACCACAGAAACTTGTCCTTGAACAAACGCCGGCTCTTTGGCTTAGAAACGGAGATGAGCACCATGCTCTACAGTCGGTCACGACTAGATCATTCGGTTGTGGGGAAACCTTTACCTTATACTGTGATTCAGCTGATCCCTTGATGAAGATTTCGTTTTTAGTCTCCAGCAATGGACATGAATGTGTTGGTAGCTGTAGATATAACAAAAATTCAAGCTGCATTGAGCATTTTCACCTGTTTCCCATGGAGCCAAGGAGGAAAGGAAGGCAAGGGAGCCAAGATTGCTTTCCTAGGAGAGCTCAGCAGGAGCGGGAGCTGCAACTTGGGGTAGCAATGAGAGAAAAGAGTGTGGGAGGAGAAAGGTTGGAAAGGCAGGAAGTGGTCCAATGGCTGTCCTGGGTGCTGGTTGGCACAGTGGTTCTTGGGTAGTAGTTGGAGTCAGTGGAGGTGTCCTGGGAATGTGGAACAGGCCCAGGGAGGGGGTTAGAATTCAGTGGTACCACTGCTGCTAAACCCCCCCCCTTCTGGACCTGATCCATCCTCATCCCCTCCCCATCTTTTCTCTGTTACGCCAGCCAGGCTGTCTTCCCCTTCTGCCTCGTTGAAAACCCCTGTGCAGACTTACCTGCAATGGTTGGCATCCCTAGTACGTCGGAGCATGGACTGGGCTGCTAGCTGCTTGAGGCGACAGGCTATGCTTACTGGCATAGTCACATTTGTTATTGCTATAAAGCAGGTTATGCCAGTGGAACACACTTTCAGCCAGCATAATGTGCCCAGAGGATTGGGCCATTTCTGACCTATGCATGAGGGTGGTGTGCTTTGTTTTGCCTCACTATCTATTTGCTGGACCTTTGAATTATGTTTAGTTTTACTGGCTCTTGCCATCTAGCTTCCGTTGTCCACATAAAAGGCCTCGGACTTTAAGTATGTGTCTGTGGGAACAAAATGCATCACAGCATACAACTTCACAATTTATTTGGGGGAAAAAATTGGCTTCATTTCTGCAAATTCAAAGGACCCCCATTCAGTGCCAGAAATTGCATTTTCCATATTTTGGAACTTCAGGAAGTGGAGGAGATTTTACTCTTTCCAAAATGAATTATTTTTTAACATGTGTTCAATAGCGTACTTTCTTATTAAGATTTTTTTTTTATGCAGAACCTTGATAAAAATGGAATACTGCAAAAACTATTTTACTAGTGCTGGAATAATTACATTTCGCCCAGCGCTAGAGAAGGCATATACATTAGAAAGTTATAATGGCTTTGAAACTAGTAATGAGGCCATTTTGTTGTAATCTTGATCTTGCGGCGCCTCTCCTTCTTCCGCTCCTGATCTTTCCATGATATACAGAAAGCACCTTTCAAAATGCAAAAGATCAGAGAGAGAAAAGGAAATATGGCTTGTTCAACATTAACCTTGACAAATTCATGTTCTTGTCATGTAAATGAATGAACCTTTCCTAGGCCTGGCATTCTGGACCTTGAGAAACGGCAATAAGCAAAGAGTCTTAAAAATGCAGCTTATCTCCCCTGATTTTTAATAGAGGTAAATGAATTATTTCAAGTAAAAAAGAAAAAAAAGCAGGCAAAAAAGAATCTCTTAGAACAGAGAATATGTCCTGGTCTTGGGCCACTGGTTTATTGCTACTGAACTTGCTCGCAGTGCTTTGTTACTTTCTTCTGTTGTACTGTATTGATCCATCTTCTTCTAGCCTTGACTCTCCTACAGGCAGGAGGTTAAAGTCAGATAATCGTATTAATTTTCCAGACATCTGCACATGTTTTAATAGCCTTTAGAAGGCTTGAAATGGCTTCTGTTTGACCACCACAGGGGTAAAATGCCGTTAAGGCCTGGATTGTAGCAATACATTACCATCATAGCCAAATAGTTCAACCTGGCAATAAAAAACTAATTTATTTTATTGGAGGTTTAAATTAATGTGATGAACTTCTCTCTCCACAGGAACCCGCACACCAGTCTTGCAAAAGTAAATCTCCGGTGTGTACACAACGTCTTCTTTATGCAAGTCATAATAACTACAATGGTGTGTGCATGTGTGCTCATATAAAGGTTATCCAATTTTACTTAAGTCTTTGTATAGCTAGAGCTCCCCTGCTTCTTCCCATCCTCACTGCTCAGGGTGACAACAATGTTTAAGTCAACATTTGATAAAAGTGCATAATAAAAACCTTGACAAGCAAGATCAAGGTCAGTGTTGCTGGCTTGAAAAAGGATCTTCTGGTTCTGACCATTTTGAGCACCTGGGAATGTCTTCGTGTTATTTCAGTGCTGTTCAATTTCACCCTGGCTGCCTTCTGCCTATTGCAGTGGTTCCCAAATAGTTTAGACTGGTGGCTTCCTGGATCTACTGGGCCATTAGCTGCGACTCCCCATTAGGGCTACAATCCTATATACATCAATGTTATTTAAACTGTGGGTTGGGACCTGATGTCAGGTGGGTCGCGGAAAGCTGGGAGCAGCCATCTTGGAAACTGCAGCCCTTATTCTTGTTATATTCCTTTTGTGAATGTTAACAGTTTTAATTTTCAAGTGAGGGTTGTTGTTTTTTTAAAAAAATGCTTTTCGTTCACTGCTTTACCTTAATATTTTGTCGAAATCTTGCTTTGTGTCAAGAATGTTTCATGGTTGTACAATTGCTGCAGTCCAAGAATGCCAATTTACTTTTCAGGACTGTCATTTTATTATGCTACAATGACAGCATTTCCTGCTTGATGATGTCACTTCCTGCTACAACATCAGTTCCAGGGTAATTACATCCCTTCTGGTGGATCCAGACACGAGTGCCATTCTAAAAAATGGGTCCCAGTCTCAAAAGTTTGAATATCACTGCGATATACGGTGTATATTGTATAGGGCAGTAGTTTTTTCGTGTGGATGCTACAGCTCCCTAAGCTTTTTTCCCCTGCTCCCCAGTGAGCCACCGCTCACAGTTTGGGAACCACTGAACTAATGTGTGCTCATTACTGTTCAACCTATTTAGTTGTGGAAATCTGCAAATTCTAGTCGGTGATAATTGTAATAACCATTTGGAAGTTTAATTTTTAGAGCTGTCCCTAGTAGTGTCACAAGAGGTTCATTTACTTACAAGGATACTATTTAAAGCTGGAATGTATTCGTGCAACATATATATTTAGCCTATAATATGTAATTGCTAGTTTATTTTTCACGGTTTGGAAAAATTTTCCTTAGATCTATGACCATTTTTATTTCTGTCTCAATGCTGGAGGAAACCTTTCGCTTCCCCCATTATAAAGTGATAAAGCAGCATTTGATAGCAACAGCTTGTGTGATAAAATGATCATGGCAGCAGTGAGAAAGAATCTAATAAGGGAATTGATCTGCAGATTCCAATTCTGTAAGAGCCAACATCGATCAACATAAATGTCAATAACCGGATCGTATTGAGGTCTGCCTAATTCCTTTAGATGATTTTTGGTTCTGGTGAAGAAGCAGATGTGAAAAGTTTAAAACTATAAGACCACATAAAGACAACAAAAGAAAGGCCAAAACTACATTGTGATGTGGGTGATACAATTCTGGCCACCTCTGACGCTGGCTGTACATCTGAATCTGCACAAGGACAATAATCAAAGAAACGGTGGTGCTCGGCCTTTGCTGTTGGCACTTAAAACATTAATACGGCATTCCTTTGGAAGCCTTGTGGTTCCAGGTCTTCACACATCAGAATTTTAAAAAGATAGCCGTGGCCTGTGGCGCGAAAGTGCAAGTATTTTGTGTGAAATAGGTCATAAAAGATTAATGATGTCGAACTTCCTTGTCACAAAAGTTTGAAACATAAAATGGTATTTTGAAATTATTCTGACCACCCTGAGACACAAAGGTGAAGGCTGTGAAGTCATGTGAATAATCTAAAAAGATAAGGTGCCATAATATGTAGAGCTGTGCGTTCAGCTTTCTGATTTCCGACCGCTCACTTCTCATCAGTGGTGCTGATTCCTTGGCCAAGATCTCAGCGAGGGACTTTTGTTTTTTTCCAGGCACCTCTGAATCAATGAAAAAGTAATTTCTAAAAAGAGAGAGAGAGAGAGAGAGAGAGAGAGAGAGAGAGAGAGAGAGAGAGA
>JAJKFI010000014.1:8726953-8764786 GCA_029204185.1 Lerista edwardsae
CACACACACACACACACACACACACACACACACACACACACACACACCATTTTATTTGTGCAAACAAGTTTTATCCATGCAGCACTTTGCATAGCATCCCCCCAATTTACTGCTGTTAAAATAAGACCCATCGCTCTCTGTTCCTTAAAAATACTGGGAGAGTTATAAAATGAAACCCAAGGATCAGAGAGGATTACTTGGCTCTTTCTGCAAATCTTTTATTTAAAGTAGTTTATAAACATTAATAAAACTTGGAGGGACTTGGGGAAAGGAATAATTTTAGGCTTATACTGTGCGCAGCAAAATGTCTGAAGAATAGAGGGAGATTATGTCGTTTATGTTTATGCACTGAATATCTGCTTAAAACTGCACAATTTGCACCCTAGGACATTTATGAATTTGTGTATTGCAACCTTCCAAATACTTTGAATTCTCATTCGCTGCTTGTTCATATCTTGAAGTGGCTTGATTGTACTGCATATAACAAGCCTGTGGAAGCTGAAGCCAGCTCTCTAAGTCATTGTTTAATATTTGGTGGCGGATTTGCCTTGTTAACAGGATTTTCTGATGTAGTTGTAACTCCCTAATCTTCCATACAAATGTTTGTAATATCATCTCCTTGTTCTTTGTCTTGGATGTTGTCAGTTAAGTCTCAGTAAACCCGCCTGGAGGATTTGCCTGCAAAACTGGCAGGCTTCTCTTAAAGCAGGGTTTGCATTTAAATGCTGGAGTGTGGGTTTTCTGGGATTTTCGTTCTTTCTGTGAGAAGTGTTCACAACTTTTAGCCTTAAAAAAAAAAAAAAACCTGCCAAGAAAAATGGAAACCCGATACAATGTTAAAACTTTTTTTCTGGAAAGTAAACAGCCACAGTAATGGAGAATGAAAAACAAAACAACACTTGACTTGATAAATTCCGTGTAAAACCTAGAAGTTGCTTTTTAGAAATAATAATCTGCGCAGCCTAATCCTAACCTGTGCTGGCAGGGGGCTGGATGTCTACTCAGAGGAAGGGGATATTTTTCCCCTTACCCGTAGAAATGCCTCAGCCTGCTATATGGAGCTACTAAGACTCCGCCAGCCAGGGCCGGCTCTAGCAGCGGCGGGGCCCAATGTGGGGCATTCCTGCGGGGGCCCCAACCCTCCCTGCAGGGTCCCCCACTCACCAAGAAGAGCTCTGTTCGTGCCACATGCAAAGCATGGCATGTGGAAGTAGTCGGTGGTGATAGCATAACACCACCGCCAACTGCTTCCAGGTGGCCCATCTTGGGCTGTTCAGAGGCAGAGGCAGGTGGGAGAGACCAAGGTGACGCTGCTCTGCTCGCCCCATTGACTTACAGCCCATAGAGATCCCAGCTGCAGCCACAGGCAATATGCTCACCCTGCTAGTGCGGGGCCCCCTGAAGCGCGGGGCCTGATGTGACGACATTGGGGCACATTGGCTTAAAGCCGGCCCTGCCGCCAGCTATATAACTGGTGGAGATCTGAACAGCCAAGTGTAACACCTGCTGTGCTGGGGGAGAGAATTGGATATGTCAGAGGAGGCCTTGACCAATCCTGCCCCCCTCCTGGGCCCAGATTACCCTGTTCCCCATCCCCTCCCCCCCGCTTTTGTAACTCCTGCCACTCTCCCAGCTCCTGCGCATCTCAGCATGGAAACTTGTTGCAGTTTCACACCACACACTCCAGAACTGGTGGAAACTGGCATTCCGTCTCTCCGTCTCCAGATCAGATAGAGCACCTGCGTGTCCTTGAGGTGGTCAGCTTCCCAGCTTGTTAGTGCAACCTGGTACACAGTAGCTGAACTCCCTTTAGATAGCGTAACATAAGCAGGCAATATCTCTCACGAGAAGCGCTGACTAGCAAACACCCACTTTCTCATGAGACCATGGTGTTCAGAGGGTCACCCCATTGGTCGACATGGGGCACAAGGGTCTTCAGGTATCCACCTACCAGATAAGCTCTGGCTACACCCCTTTGTTCCCATATATCTGTACTTTACTGTGTGCGCGCCTATACTATAATAACATGCGCTGAAACGCCGCTCGTACGCGGCAAGCCTTCGCCGGCTATCGCTGACCGGCAAATAGAACTTCTCACCTTCTAACTATCGCTACTGAAACCAATAAAAAGACTTTGATATTGAAATGTAGCGATCGCTTCGTTCCTCCGCTCCGATCGCGCTAGGCAAGCGCTGAATGGGTCCACAAGCCCCCAACTCTGCTATAAACACTTAAAATAGACAACAGGTTATGGAAGATTCAGCCGTAACCCTGCAGGGGTTTGCCACGGGCCCGATCCACGGAGCAGAGACTGAATTGTGAATGTGGCTGCACCCCTATACCCGCGGACATCCTGACAGATGTCTGATGAGGAAGGAGCTACCGGTGGAGTCAAGGAGGAGACAGAGGAAGTTAAGGTAGAAGACCTCGGTGACGGAGCGGGGGAAGAGGACGTTGGCGACCCAGGAGAACCCGAGCAATCCGGGGAAAGTGAGGAGAGCGAATCGGATGATCTCGGACCTCTCTTTCCCCCACCGGAGGCTCCCGACGGCCAAGCACCTATCCCGCCACCGCCGCTCGTTCCAGGACAAGGTCCTTTCATCCCTCTGATACCACCTCAAGTTCCACCGTTGCAGCCCGCTGGGCCCGGAATCGGGATGGCGCAGCAACCTCCCGCCGCCCCGCCGGCGCCTTTCAACATTCCCATTCCACTTCTCAACGACAGCAACTATGTGCAATGGGCACACAAGATGCGGTTGCTGCTGGAAAGGGAAGACCTTTGGCAGCACACTCAAGCACTTCCCACGAACGCTGCAGAAGAAGCAGCTGACAGGAAGGCAAAGGCTACCATCGGTCTCGCAATCTCAGAGGATCTCTTAGTCTATGTTCGTGACCTCGAACATGCTATGGACTATTGGACCACATTAAGGGAGTTGTTTGCACGTGCATCGCTGACTTCCAGCATGGTTCTGACGCGCAAATTGTGGAGATCGCGTCTTGAACCGGGGGGGGACTTGCGTGTCCACCTAAGGGCAATGCAGCAAAACCTCAAAGATCTTGAGGCAATCGGGGAACGCGTCGAGGAAAGGCTCAAAGTTTTCGCGATCCTCAATTCCCTGGATGAGACTTGGGACATGTTTACCCTGACTTTGGAATCCATCCCTGCAGCACAACTGACTGTCACCCTTGTCGTCGCACGTCTTCTCGAGGAAGCGGACAAAAGGGCAGACAACCAGAGGGAGCGAGAATTCCGAAAGGGGAAGAACAATATTTCTGGGAAAAAGCAGCAGCAGCCCAAGAATGAGTCCCAGGCGCAAGTGTGCGCCGGTGTGAGACAATGCTATGTATGCGGGTCAACCCAACATCTCGCATACCAGTGTGCCAAGAAGAAAGGAGGCTCTAAAAAGAAGAAAAAGCCCCAAGGTGAGCAGGGCACGGGGCAAGGACAGTTTCCAAAGCCCCATGCACAATATCCCAAAGCGAGTATCGCTTTCGTGGGCTCAACAGAAGGTAGGCGCACGCGAGGGTCCTGGTTATTGGACTCGGGAGCAAGCCACCATATCGTGACATCCGCTGACTTACTCACGAGCAAGTGCGAGACAGATCGTGAAACTGTCGCACTCGCAAATGGGACGACAGCGCCGGTAGTTTGCGCTGGAGAGGTTTTCCTGCCACAACTGCAGACTACCTTAAAGAATGTACTGTGTGTGCCAACAATGTCTAGGAATCTGCTCAGCCTTGGCACCCTCCAAGAAGATGGATTTAAAGTGACTTTCCAAGACGACGTCTGCACACTTGAGAGGGGGAATCTTTGTGTGGCTGTCCCCCGAGTGTATCGGCTGTTCATGCTTGGAGCAGAGACAACAAGGAATCAACAGGCAACTGTGTGTTTCAATCAACCAAGGCACCGATCCTGTGGGCACCTGTGGCACCTTCGATTAGCACATTTAAATCATGACTATGTGAAGAAGACAGCTGAACTTGTGCACGGAATGGACTTAAAAGACTGCGATGCTTTTGTAGACTGTGATGTGTGTAAACTTACTAAATCGCATCGCGCATCCATCCCGAAGTTCAGCAACCGCCAGACTCAAACCCCCTTACAGCTGGTGCATATGGACTTAATTGGCCCCGTAAAGAAGACAGCAGGGGGGGCGCAATACGTTCTTACGCTCGTGGACGATGCTACGAGGTATTGTTTTGCATTTTTATTGCGCCAGAAGTCTGAAGCTGCTAATAAAATCCGCAATTGGGTCAGGTGGGCGGAAAGGCGGTTTGGACATCACCTAGTGGCGATCCAAACCGACCGGGGAGGTGAATTTCTGAGTAGGGAGATGTCTCAATGGTTGGAAAGGCAGGGCATCACCCACCGGCTCACCGCCCCCCGCACCCCAGAACATAACGGGGTTGCGGAGAGGAAAAACGGTGAGCTCCAGGGCATGGTCAGAGCGCTGATGGAGCAGTCAAAACTACCCAAAGGGTTGTGGGGAGAGGTGATGAAATATTCTGTATTTATTTCAAATCGAGTTTACCACCGTTCGATTGACGGGGTCCCCTACACCAAACTATTCGGCAAACCTCCCAATCTTGCATTTCTAAAGACGTTCGGATCATACGCCTTTGTACATGCAGATCGGGAAACACGCAGAAAAGATGACCCGCGTGCCAGGCGGCTGCAGTTTATTGGGTTTGAACCGAATTGCAAAGCACTCAAATTCCTCAATCCTGACCATAAAACTGTCACAATATCCAACTCTTACGATTTCTCTGAGCAAGGTTTGCTGCCAGATCATGCTGACAGAACAGTCAGCATCCCCACACAAGCTGCAGAAGATGGGGGGGAAGCAAGATTAGAAAGCACTCCCGATCGACCAGCATCAACTCCTCACCTCCTGCCACCTCCTGCCACACCAGCACGCCCTGACAGGCTGCTGGAAGAGGGGGGGGCCACTCCAGGGTTGGATACAAGCACTTCTTCAGAGGAAGCCACACCGGAACAAGCTGTTCCGACCAGACGCATCCTTCCTCCAAGGGCTTTGCGTGGGGTTCCACCCCAAAGATTAACCTACCAGGTAGAGGTAAGAAAGGTACCTCAGACATACCAAGATGTCATAGAGCTACCGCAAGCCCAGAAGGAAGAATGGCTACAAGCTATTCGGACTGAATTAAAGGCAATGCACGACTTAAAGGTCTTTGAACCAGCAACATTACCAGCTGGAAAACACGCGATTGATTCCAGATGGGTGTTTGTTCTCAAGGATCGGGAAGGTGCTGAGCCGTTAAAGAAAGCCCGTTTAGTGATCCGTGGCTGTAAACAAATTCCAGGTGTAGATTTCGAGGAAATCTACTCACCAACACTCGCAGCCACGACGCTACGCGCAGCGCTTGCCGTAGCAGCCAGCAGAGGCTATCAAGTTCACCATTTTGATGTTGGGACAGCTTACTTGCACGCAGACCTGCAGGAAGAGGTATATATCACAATACCTCCAGGTGTGCAAAGCGATTACTCACATTTTCGCCTCAAGAAAGCTGTCTATGGCCTAAAGCAAAGCGGAAGGAGCTGGCACTTATGCCTTAAAGAGCAGCTGCAAAAATTGGGGTTCACCCCCTCCACAGCTGATCCATGCCTTTTCAAAAAAGGAAAAGGAGAAAAATTATGTGTTCTTTTATGTTATGTTGATGATTTGCTGGTCCTCGCAAAGACAAAACAACAGATCAATCAGATCACACTACAACTGCAAAAGGCATTCACACTTAAATGTCTTGGTCCTGTCAATCAATACCTAGGAGTGGAGATCGAACCCACAGCTGACAGTGCCGGTTTTCTCCTCAGTCAGGAGAAAAAGATCCACGATCTACTCCGGATATGGGGCATGCAAGATTGTAAGGTTGTCTCAACTCCAATAGTGATAGGGAAAGAGGGAAAAGCAGAGGAGTCTGCACCATTTCCAAACCAGAACATGTTCCTTTCACTGTTGGGTTCACTCACACATCTCGCATGCTGGACGCGCCCAGACATTAGCGTTGCAGTCAATCACCTGAGCAGAAAAGCTGCAAATCCCACACAGGCGGATTGGATAGCCTTGAAACGCATCCTCAGGTACTTGAAAGGCACAAGTAACCACAGATACTACATCACCCCAAAAGGAGCACTGCAATTGGAAGTTTTTGCAGACAGTGACTTTGGAGGGGATGATACAAGGAGATCTACCACAGGCTATGCCATACGCCTTGGGGATTGCGTGATAGATTGGGGGTCACACAAGCAAAAGACTATCGCGTGTTCCACTCTAGAGAGTGAGTACACAGCCCTAAGTCATGTGACCAACTACCTACACCTGCTCAGGCAGTTGATGTCGGATTTGGATGCTCCACAAACAAATCCAATCCAGATCTGGATGGACAACCAGTCCGCAATCCAGGTTGCTAAGTCAGAACGAATCCGGATGCACTCTAAGCATGTTGACATAAAGCATAAACATGTCAAAGAAGCAGTCCAAAACGGGGACATTGACGTGCTTTACTGTCCATCGCAGGAGAACATCGCGGACGTCCTGACCAAAGCACTTCCTGCGCCACAATTCAAACAGGCAGTTCAAATGTTAGGTTTGGCGCCAAAAGATGACTTCCGAGACGCAATGGGGGGGTGTTGCAGTTTCACACCACACACTCCAGAACTGGTGGAAACTGGCATTCCGTCTCTCCGTCTCCAGATCAGATAGAGCACCTGCGTGTCCTTGAGGTGGTCAGCTTCCCAGCTTGTTAGTGCAACCTGGTACACAGTAGCTGAACTCCCTTTAGATAGCGTAACATAAGCAGGCAATATCTCTCACGAGAAGCGCTGACTAGCAAACACCCACTTTCTCATGAGACCATGGTGTTCAGAGGGTCACCCCATTGGTCGACATGGGGCACAAGGGTCTTCAGGTATCCACCTACCAGATAAGCTCTGGCTACACCCCTTTGTTCCCATATATCTGTACTTTACTGTGTGCGCGCCTATACTATAATAACATGCGCTGAAACGCCGCTCGTACGCGGCAAGCCTTCGCCGGCTATCGCTGACCGGCAAATAGAACTTCTCACCTTCTAACTATCGCTACTGAAACCAATAAAAAGACTTTGATATTGAAATGTAGCGATCGCTTCGTTCCTCCGCTCCGATCGCGCTAGGCAAGCGCTGAATGGGTCCACAAGCCCCCAACTCTGCTATAAACACTTAAAATAGACAACAAAACTTACCTCCGCTAGTGGCCAGGGCCTCAGATCCTGTGTTGGCAGGCTAGCGCAGACCATCCTGCTGGCGCAACCTTGGCACAAATTGCCCTGTAGTGCTTTATGGAGCTTTTACGACGGTTCGTGCCAGCATAGCAACCACTGTGCGGTGCTGTATCGAGATAGGATTGCATTGTTATTTTGAATTTACGTTCAACGTTAATCCTTCAGCAGTGGTTTTCTGTATACTTCTTTCCATAGCACTGGGCAAATTTATTTGCATGTAATCCCATACCCCAAATTTTACACACAATTAGAAATTCTAGTAAATACATTTTCTTAATTGAGGTTTTGTTTTTTGTTTTTCCTGCTGCTGAGAGCATTTCATATCCTTGGAGTAGGCTTTTTTTTTTTTTTTAATTGTACATACCTTTGGGTTGTAGCCAACGAACACTGCTGAGTATCAGGTAAATTAATTATATCAAAACGATCAGGCGGAAAGGCTAACAGCCTACTTGCAGCAATCTGCTGCATCACTGAACGAGTGTTGGGGATGGTGTATAATATCCAGTGGCTGCTGAATCAGCAACCCGTCCTGAGCTGTGCTGTTCTCTGCTGCCATGGCTTGATGTCGTTCTTCATGCTGAAGCTCAGCGTTGTAGGTGCTCTGCCAACCTCATCGGCCGTCATGGATGCAGAGTGTAGTACCAGGTCAGCATCATACAAAGCTGTTGTTCAGCACAGATGTGAAGGTAGAACGGGCATGTGCTGGACATAATCCTCCATTCTTGCAGGTGTCCTTGCCACAGAATTGCCCAGCTAACAACCCAGTCCTATACTGGCTGACCACCCGGGAGTGCATCCCGTGGCAGCCAGGCAGCCGCAGCAAGGGCATAGGGCTGGCGATGGGTCTACTTGCTTCTGCACCAGCTATTTAGCTGGCGCAGAGGTGAAGTTCTCCAAGTAAGGCTGCATGGCCTTACTCGGAGGTTGGGAACTGGCAGTGAGAGGCGCCACCAGGCCCACCCCTGCCCTGAAATGCCTTTCCACCCCAGAGTGCCTTCCCGCCCTGTCCCAAAAGGCCGCATCACCGGCAACTGGCTCTCCCTCTGCGGTATGTGTGGCGGGCGTTGCCATGCTGCTGCCCCAGGACCAGCGGTAATGTCTTACTGCCAGCGTTGGTGGTGCTTTACAGTGCCATGTGCAACAGTTGCCTGGGTGGTACAATTGGACCGCCCGCGGTGAGGGCCTTAGAATTGGGCTCTTAGGTCTTGCTATTTTTATGCCTCTGATTTCTATACATGAAGACTGTGATCCTATACACATTAACCTGAGAGTAAGTCAGGGACGCAAGTCACTTCTGAGTAGGCATGCCTAGGATTGCACTGCTAGGCGGCACATGCCTTGATATGGAATGTCACCACTGCAGCATTGAGGACAGTTGTAGTGTATAGTGGTTAAGAGATCGAAAATAAACCTACATGAGATTTTGAGCTTCTCACTGTGAAGTTACAGGCTTCCATTTACTTATGCATAGCAGCTGCAGCAAGCTGCAGTTTGGATCACGGCTGCAGTGCAGAAATAGAGGGGAACTGCGTTTTCTAATTTGGAAGAGTTGCAGACAAGCAATAGCATTATTTTAGATAAAACATTCCTGTTCTGATTTTGTGATCATGAGTGATCTTGTAGGGTAACAATTTTCAACCAGTGATTCGGGGCACACTGGATGGATGGTCTGCAGGTGTGCTGCAGGAGTTGGGGGGGGTCATTTGTTAGTAGGGACATCGGGCTGCGAGCCCCCAACCAGAAGCATGGTATGCCTTGTCAGTTGTCAAAAAACTGATGGTGTGCCTTGACAATTTTAGCACCTTGTCAGTGTGCCTGACCTGAAACAGGTTGAAAATCACTATTGTAGAGAGTGAGGTGTAGTCATTGTGCTACATTGGAGCCTGCACTAAAATGGCCTATGCTTATACTCTTTTGAGCCCTTGATTGCTTTTCCCCAATCCGAAATAGATGCCACTATTGTTTTGCACCTTATCAAGAGTGCAACAAAGACTTTATGACCAGCTCTGGAGACCAGCCGCTTCATTTGCATGGCTCCTTGATTGAATTCAGCCATTGAATTGGTGAGGACAGCTCAGGTTGGAACCTTTCTTTTGTGAAGTTAACAGCTTCATTTCAAGTCAGGAAGCTCCCAGGATATTTCTTTTGTTCATAGGGTCAAGTGTGACCCCCCCCCAATCCAATTACTACACTGGTCATAGCCAGCGGTGTTATTCTGCTGGAACTCTGGGAGGGACATCCGGGTGATCGACAGCCCGTCTATTGCGTTGCGTGGTGTTTCGCCGTTTGCGTAACCAATTACACCGCTTGCGTACGTTACGCAAACGACATAACACTGTGGAACGTGACGGGTGGGTTGTCAATCACCTGGATGTCCCGCCCAGCGTTCCGGCAGAATAACACCGCTGGTCATAGCCCCTGTTGGCAGTGAACCACCATAATGCAGTGAACAGTTTGGCATTCCACCCCCACCTAGTCAGAAGTTAGCGGGGCTCCTAGGGCAGGGCCCACTAGTTTCCTGTCCTGCCTGAAAGCAGAATTTGGAACTGTGAAAAAGAGGAAGAATCTTGTCACAGTAGTCCTTTACCATACTGTTGTTAGTTTTTATTGTTGATCTCTGATTTTTGTTCGTGCTGCTCTGAATTGTGTTAGAGTTCCCCCCCCCCAAAAAAAAACTGATGTTATTTTTAAAAACGTCATGCAAAAATCCAATGGGATAAACATACCCATTTGGACCTTCTCTGTGCAGCCAATTAAAAAAGACTAGATATTATTCCCCAGGAAGTGAATCTACTGGTGCAGAAAGATAGATATCCTCCCTTGTTTCATCTTTTGATACTATGGGGATAGGAGTGGAAATCCTAAACTTACAAAGCAGATATCTCTCTGTGTTAGGAAAACAACTTTGCAAAGAAGGACAAAAAGAAAAGACCATGGAACATAAGAGACCATTCTAGGACATGCCCTGATTGAATCTGGTACATTTGGCTGTAAGAGAAGGACAGAGAGCAAATGGGTGCAGTGCATAGCAGTTAGCAGCGGACCCTCCACACCCTGTTCTCCACTTCGTCCTCTTTGCTGAGGAAAGGTAGCCTTGCTGCCATGACCCAAAGCCAGACAGAAGAAGGCCACCTGCCCCAGTTTAGCCGAAAGTTGCAAAAGCTGGGGTATCCTTTAAAGATCAAACTGCAGTGGAACATGGGCAGTCTGATAGAGGGATGGGGTATCCTGCCTCCTTAGTGAACTAAAACCAGGCAGTGAAAGAAGTTGATAAACAGGCTCAAAAATCAAAACCATGGATGGCAAAATGCAAAGGATGGCAAGATTCTGATCAACTAGCAAAAGGTGGGGAAAAAGATATGAAAAGCCAAGTGGAAAAGAAATTAAAACCCAGATGCAGCTTCTCTGCATACTCACCCTATGCTGCGTACTCACACTGTCCGTGGTCTTGATCCTAGCAAGGGAAGTTGGTGAGCCCCAAGGAGTATCAGCAGCTTCTAATGTTGGACCAGGACAAATGCGCAAAGCGATGTGTGGGGACCTGTTTTTTATAACCAGTATACATTAACCAGGTTTGTACCGGGAGGGGGAGAGTCACCTGGGTTCCTGCATTTCTGGCTTGTGGAACTCAGGGGGGCTTCATGGTACAATGGACTGGCTCAAAGCCGACAAAGGATAATGGCTACCCTGATTCAGCAGCCCTTTTGGGCCCTGAGTCCATATGGGTGATAGAAGAATTCAAAACAGGTTTTAAAAGAACAAGCCAAAACTCCAAGAGAAAATTGAGATTTTTATCCTCTTGGCAAAAGGAGCACAACTCATCAGAGATGCTTGTGGCTGACTGTGATGTACAATTTTAGAAAACAGAAAGCTACAGGTAGAGATCTACCCAAAACAAGGTCGTTTGTTGCATTGAAATTACATTCACATCCCAATCCTATCCTTCCCCCACCCTCGACTGATGTAACCATGCCAAAAAGGCTGGTGCTGCATCCTGCAGGAAAGGGAGGAGATTGCGGATACAATCCTAATCTGTGCAGAACTGGCCAGGCCAGCTGACCTGCACTGTATCCAATGCAGATTAGGAGCAGGCTGGAGCCTCCACAGGGCAAGGACACGTTCATCCCCGTACCCTGGGCTAGGCACCAGCCTCCCCAGTGGGCCTGCTGGGATCTGCACCTGCTGTTTAGCCGGCCAAAGTCCGAGCATGCGACGTGCCACATGGTCCAAATAGGGGCCACACAGCCCAGGGACAAGTTTTTGGATGCGGCCTCACAGCTGCATCTGGACTCTACCCCATTCTGCCGGAACACCCTCCCCCCACACCCCGTTCCACCTCCTCCCACTTTCCCCCCACCCAGCAAAGCCTCTGTGCTGGCAGAATTCATCCGGAGCAGGGGCGGCTCACCAGCAGCTTGCTCCAGAGCAACTGTGGCAATCCAGCTGCATGTGGCAACACAATGAGTCTTGCATTGGCGTGCATGTGCTTTACGGCCCATGCATGACAGCGCTCAGCACTCGCAGGTGGCTTGCATTGGCCGAACGGGTGGTTTGAATTGCCCTGTGGGAGGAACATATTCTCCCTTACCTCTATGCAAGAAAGTAAGAAAGACAGTTCAGAATGCCATACTTCTTCCTTTGCCAAGTATACATGTGACTTGGAAGTCCAATATCTATAATGGTCTGTCTATCTGAGTACTCTCAGTGATTGAAATTTTTATTGCAAATACATTTTTATTTTATTCTTGTGTTGCTTCTTTCAAAACAAGGTCGTTTGAGTGATTAATGGTATGTCCTGGCTATTGACTAAGCACATTTGTAGGTTTTTTTAATGGTCAAAACTTGACCTGCTGATTTAGGCCTTTTGTTTATTTTGTTTTCTATTTGCAAATCTTATTGGTTTTTCAAAATGGCAATACAATCACACAACAATTATAAACCCCCAAATACACAGATCCAATCTACTTCGATCTCTCCAATAAATCATCCATCCCTCATGAGTTCACCCTGAATCCCTTTAATTTTTTTTAAAATAAAGGAATAAAAAATGGGGAAAGGAGAGAAGGAAGGTGAAAGAGAATGGTTTGCTAGACTAGGTTTGTAGTCACTGCCTAGTTTTGTGACTGCTGGATAGTTCCTGCATTACTCAAATAACTACAGGAAAAAAAATTCATCCAGATCCAATTATGTTTATCTGGAGTTTCCTATGTATTATGTGCAGAGTTCTTTAAAAAAAAGATCCTAAACCCAACATGTCTTGTTTCCACCAGAATTGGAATTAATGCTCCATTGTAAATATTTTGAAACTATACCATTTTGTATAGTTTTATATATTGCAAAAATGAGCATTGGTTTAACTTGTACAGAATAAGGAAAAGATGCATCCCAATTTTTCATACTGTGCAGTTACTAGTTCCATAATGTGCCTGCCTTTCCTGTGGCACTGTGAGTTCCTATGAGGATGAAAACATACAGATAAGGGAACTATTCAAAAGATCTGAGAGAGAAAGAGTGTAGGAAAAGCCATCCATCTCTGCCATATACTTCCTCCCTCATTTGTTGTCTACGTACAAGACACCCCTTTCCCCGGGTTGCATGGGAGCCAGTCCCAATCCCAGGCTGGATATGGGGCAGGCATGTTGGCCTACTTATTCCAGGTCAGGCTTTGGATTGCTCTCTCAGGGCGCAATCCTAACCTGCACTGCAACAGGATGCTGGCTGGGCTGCACTGTATCCAGCGCAGGTTAGAAGCAGGCTGGAGCCTCCACAGGGCAAGGGAATGTTCGTCCCCTTACCCCCCGGGGTAGGTGCCAGCCTCCCTGATGGGCTTGCTCAGAACTGTACCTGCTGTTCAGCAGGCGCAAGTCTGAGCATGCCAGCGGCTTAGGGACGGGTCTTTGGATGTGGCCTAACACTGCGTCCAGCCTCCACCCACTCTGGGCTGCCCCTCCGAATGCCCTTCCAAACTTGGCCAGCACACAGGTGGCATACCAGGAGCCATTTTCTGCGTTTCTGGGCCAACGCAGCTGCCTACATCCGCCAGGCACAACAAGCACTGGCATGGAAATGCTTTATGGCACTTTCACAATATGCAGGGCTGACATATTTGTTTTATTTACAAGTGTACACATTTGAATACTGGATGGAGTAGGTAGCACATTTCTGAAATCTATGTCAGCTACATGTATCTTCTGCACCAGATGTGCATCATAAAATCAGTGATAGAATGAGTTGCGAAGTGGTAATATGAATGTCCTCCATTCCTGCTGAGTAACCAATGGCCCAAGCTTAAGAGCCGCTACTACTATAAAGCACGTTTGCAATGACTTGGGTATAGGCAGTGCCGATGAGAAGGTCTGTGCCATCCTGCTGGCACTGAATAGTTTATTTATTTACTTATTTGAAGAATTTATACCCTGCCTTTCCCATGCCGAAGCAAATGCCCAAGGCGGCTTACATGAGCAGGCTAGTCTAAACCACTATTTTTTTCAATGGGGTTTTTACAAATCTACAGTATTCTTGTGATCCGCCAATCCTCAGTCCCAGATGTAGCCTTCCCAGTGTGGTTCTTTCTTTTGGCTGCCTGCCATCAAGCCTCAGCAGGCAATCGCAGGTCAAGCCTGGACAGGTCCTAAAGGTCGTATTCCCTTCTTTGCCGGCTGGCCTCCTCACACGCTCCCCCGCAACTCTCACTTGCGGTGAATGTAGCACTGAAGCCACTGGCGCTGGTGAGTACAGTGCCAGGCAGCATAAGAGTGGGGGAGGGTGGAACGGAGGCTGTGAGTGGGGTTGGCTGGAGAAAGTGGGAAGGAGGAAGTTCAGGCCTGGGAGGGGGCATGAGCAGCAGAGCCCCCTCTCAAGCTTTTTCCCGGACATCAGGCTTTCAGACTTGCACCAGCAATTTCGCTGGTGCATATCTGAGTATCCCCATTGGAGACCTCCAGCCTGCTCAATTTCAGTACTGGATACAGTGTGGGCCATGCGACCCTGATTGCACTGTAAATAACAGATACTTCTTCTTAAAGGTAAAGGTTTCCCCACAACCGAAAGGTCTAGTTGTGGCCAACTGTAAGGGGCAGTGCTCATTTCCGTTTCTAAGCCTGTAGAGCCAGCGTTTTTCCGAGGACAAGCTTCTGTGGTCATGTGGCCGGCATGACTATATGCCGTAGCGCATAGAAAGCCGTTGCCTTCCCACCAAAGTGGTACCTATTTATCTACTTGCATTTTTAGGTGCTTTCAAACTGCTAGGTTGGCAGGAGCTGGGACAAGTGACGGAAGCTCACTCCGTCGCGCAGTCTTGAACTCCCAACCTTCCGGACAGAAAGCCCAGAAGCAGCGGTTTAACTTGCTGCGCCACCACGTCCCTATACTTCTTCTTAGGTGCACATTAAACATGGGGTACATAGTTACAGCTAAAAGAAAACTAGATGAAACATCTTCATGGCAGTCAAATTTACTCAACAGCATGTCCTCAGATACCTTCTTATCCTGTTTCTGGAGCAGGATTGAGCTAGTTGCATAATAGACACCAAATAAATATGGCACATCTCTGAAATAATCCCTCAGGTTAATAACTGGTGGTATTTAAATAAATTAATTGGCTTTGAACTGGAGCCAGTTAGCAATTACTAATACAGAATATGAATACCAAAGAATTGCATGGAAAGAAAGATATCCTATAAGCAGTTGGGAGGTTGGTTAACAGCAGAACTAATGGTTACATTCAAACTATCAAACAGTGTTTATATATTGCTTTTCAATGAAATGTTCGTAAAGCGATTTACAGGCAAAAAATAATTATAAAGTTAAATTCTAGAGCACTTTAATCTACTTTTGCTACTAGGGAACATTATTTGTACACTTGCCTGGCAGCATTTCTTTTCTTTTCTGTTTTTTTCCTTTGTTTTTGGACTTTCTCTTGCTTTGGACAGTGCAGTGCTGGGTGGCTTGGGGAAGAGTCAGTATTTCTGGTAATGCAGCAGTTCCCAAATTGTGTGTCCATGGCCCACCAGTGGGTCACAACACAATTTTTGGTGGGTCACAAAACTGACAAGCCAGATTAGGCTATGTGCAACTTGCTCCTGGGGGTGGGGGAGCATTGCTGTCAAATCACCATTATAGCCACATAGGCTTGAGCAGCTCGTAAAGTGAAGCTTTTTTTTATGTGGGTTCTGATGTTAAAGAAGCTTGGAAACCACTGTGCTAGTGTGTATCTAGAAAAATATTATCAGCGCTTTGTGAATTCTACAATTAAGACAAGTACACACAAAAAAACACACAACACAGACTGGAGTAAAGTTCCACAAAATCCAGCATTTTTGAAATCTCAATTTGCATTGTCAATAAACTCAGCAAGTTCCTAGTCCATATGATACCAAATTTAGGGTGCAGTCCTAACCAACTTTCCAGCACTGACATAGTTGTGTCAATGGGGCATGTGTAGTAGTCACCTCAATGCAAGGGAAGGTTTGTTCTCTTACCTCGGAGCTGCCCTTACCCCAGTGCTGGAAAGTTGGTTAGGATTCCACCCTTTGTTGCCTCTTCAGTTATTGCATTTGACTTGCGAGAATTCAACTTCTAGAGGCGGGGGGGGGGAACCAAGCAGTTTAAATAGTGCAAATGACTCTGCATTCTACTTACTAGATTTAGGCCTGAGAGTAAGCATGAGATCAAAGAACGAAACCCTATGCCCTCTGTCAGTTTCCCATCTGTTGCTCATAATTTTTAAAGAGACAGTATGTATTTTTAAGATGCAATCTGGATTTTCAAAGCAATTTCCAGCATACGTGATTTGAGCTTTACATGTTGACTTCGGAACATAACCCTCTCACAAGATAAGGGGAGACAGTACAAGGATCCAAAGTTTGTGTGAAGATGCCACACACTCACACACATGAAAAACCAGAGGGTGTGTGTGTCTGAATATTCCCTTTGCATTTGATAATGTGAACTCTAGTCCATGAAAGATGCTACTGAAATGATTTGTTAATCTTTAAGGTGGTACAAGGCTTGGTTGTTTTGCTGCACTAACCTGACTACCACTCTGCATTTTATGTACTGTATTAATTATTGCATTTATATTCCACTTTTCTTTCATTATGGAAATCAGGACAGCATACCTATTGTTCCCAGGTGGTCAACTATCCAAATGTAGCTTCAGCTGGCTGTAGTGCGTGTCTTCAGATCATGCCTCAAATAGGACTTTTAGTGATTATAGGATAGGACTTCCGTGCCAAACCTATATCTTTACTCCTTCCTAAAGACCAGGAGAAACCAGATAAATTGTTCCCAGTGAGCAAGACATGCAACTTCACTTGCACAATTTATAGCGGCTGCATAGCTTTTCTTCATGCAGAATGTGGTGCAGAATTGTTTTATTTATGTGTTTCCTTACTGCAGAGTACACACAGCCCTTATTGTATGACTGACTAGACAGCCTCTGTTCCCAGGTTTCGCTTCCTTTGAAGTTATCCATCAAAGAGTTATATTTAGATAAATCGCAAAACTTATTGTATTTGCAATTAAAAGAGACCAAGCTTAACACTCACATAAAGCCTTGGTAATTAGTATCCAGATTAATATGGGGGAAATAGCACCAGTTTAGCACTCTTTTCAAGCAAAACTGAAGGAATTGAGTACGTAATCGAACAGCATGTGAATATTAATGCACAAAATCCTCCGAGTCCCTACCTCCCTGATGCAATTATTTTCTATTCACATTAATTGTTCCTAACAGATGACATTAATGACTTTGAGTTAAAGTGTGTGCAAGAAAGGGCTTTGCAAGATCAATGCTGTTTAGAAGTAGAGTCACTTTTATAATCATTTACCCAGGCTGTAGCCACCGCTAAATAAAATAAAGTTAACCTGTTGATTGCTTGGTAAACGTTGCCATAATCTCTTTTGTGGTATTAGGCAGCTGTAACTATCATTATAGAAAAATCCTTTGCATTTCTCTTCCTGTGAACTTGTCATCATTGTATATAAAGCTGTGATAAGTGATCAACATCATAAGCTGGAAAAAGTGCCCCTTCTTTTTCATGAATACTCAACTTTTTTTTTTAAGCCCTGGACTCAATAAAGAAAGAAATTAGGACAAAAGTTCTTTTACCTCAGGGGTCCTTCTCCCTTGAAATGTAGCTGCAACCGCTGGGATTTTAAAAATTGCTGATCTTCTACGTACTTGTCAAATGTTTATGCTTTGGTCATTCTGTTATTCACCCCCCAGAAACTTCATTCGCGCATCTTAGATCTTTCGTCTGGGGATTTCCCTTCAGAGGTCGAGAAGAACAGAAGTTTGATCCCTTCACAAAGTGCTGATGTTCAGGTTCCTGTGAGTTTTCTTGCATTTGATTTCTTCATTTAGCACACTCTTATCTCTCCATGTAGTATGATTTAATGGGTGGAGCAGTAAAAGCGCATCCTTGAACTAAAACAGAGTGGAAGGAGAGATAACAACATTTTCTTCCCTTTCCTGAAGTTCAATATCATGTCCCTGGCTGATATAGGAAGTAAAAAGTGCCACTTTGCAAAACGGCATAAATCTTGGCACTGTCCCCAAGATACCTTTTTGGGTATTGATTACATCTCAAAGTTTCTGAGAAATGGTCAAGGAGCTTTTTATTAAAGCTGGTGCACCGCATTATTCATCCTCGTTTTATGATATATAATGTATGAACTTTTAAAAATTCATGGGCTCTGCAATTTTTTTTTTCTTTTTCAGATGGGCTTAGCTTTTGTGCTTATTTGGCAAAACTTTTAACTAGTCGGGCTTTCATGTTTCATTGAAAAAAACAAAATGTAGCTCAGAAAACAAAAGTTGCATAAAGGCAGAAATAAAGCAAATGAGGAGAAAGCGTACTGTTTGTGCTTAAGTACAAAAGTGTCAACAAAAATGTAATTTGCTATGGTATGATAAAATACATCTAAGTGGGGGAAAGCCATTGTTTCCAAGGTTCAGAAGAATGTTAATGACCTATCCTGCAATCTGTAATTTTGCCTTCAGGTTAGATTATTCTAACTACCCAGTTTTAGCTTGGCAATAGTTTCATTCAGACAATTATCTTTCCTTCCAACTAACAATTACATGTTTAAATGATAATCCTGAGCCAGCTTTTGTACTCTGATTTTATTAAAGTTGATGGCTTCAAGCCCACAATTAGAAAAAAGAAATTCCAGTCATGAAATGCAAATTAATAAGTCAATGAACAAGTTAAATATATGTAATTAATGCACCACAAGGGTAATCTTTGGGATCTTTTAAAAGAAATTTAAGGAAACCATTAGGATGCAGTTAGGAGAAAAATTCAACCTCAATAAAATTCCTACTGATGCCATTTAAAATCTGTAATTTGTGCATTACTGATGCATGGAATATCGTTCCAATGTTCCTCACTTGTCTTTACCATTTGCACATTGTCTTCCCTTGCTTAGACATTCATCTGTTGCAAGGGAGGGTGTTCCCCACCCACTTCAGAAATATCATTTCCTGATTTGCTATTTCTAGTCTACAAAATAAGTTGAAAATGCCACGTGTCCCTACACTAGCAGAAGATGGGGATAGGCATATAGAAAAACTCAGATTTCGCATTAGTCTCTGTTCAATGCACATTGTGTACAGTGTGCATATACTGTACAGGCATGCCCTGATATCTGCTGGGGTTCTATTCTGGACTTTGCCGTGGATACTGGGGCGCCTTTTTTTAAGATAGGGGAACATCAGTGGTTTTGCTGCAACAAGGTTAAAAAAAGGGATGTTTCCCTATCTTTTTAATAGGGGTCCCAGTTTCCATGGTATCGGTGGATAACTGAAACCATGCATAATAGATGCACTCTGCACCCAGGAATTCAATATGTCTACCAAGGAAGATCCCACCTGGTGCTCTGAAAAGATTGTATGATCTAGTTCAGTAGTTCCCAAACATACCAGGGTCACAAACCCTCTTCTGCTGCCTCTTCTCCCTGGCTCAGCCGGGTGACACAATCTCATACAATCCGGTAGTGACCAATCTCATGAGACTTTGTGAGATTCAAGATGGCGGCTCCTGAGAGCTGCTACGAGGGGGGGCCAACAAGGACATCCAGTGGCACCCAACCCCATTGCAGCGCTGTTCCACTCTCCCCATCCCACCCTCCCTCAGCCCGTTCTGCCTCCCCTCCTACTTGCGTTAACAGATCTGGAGTGCTCTTCCAGTGGGTGCAGGAAGACCCTGGCCTTCCCCCTGGCACTCCTGCAACACGCTACTATGCAGACTGCTGGAGTGGTTTTTAAAACGACTGTAAGGCAGTTGCCAGGAACAGAATGCACGTGCTGTCGGCTAGCCCAGATAGGATCGGACCATTAAGCAAGAAAAGTAGCTCCTTTGAGAGTGTGGGCAGCTACCAGAGCAAGAGACGTCCTGAGTGCTGGACAGCCTTGCAAAAGCAGGTATGTAGAGGCTTTCAGCAAGGAAGAAAGCACCATGTCCCTGTAGGTACTGTCAAAATACACAGCAGCATGGACATCTTGGCAGACAGCAAGATGACAAAATTCTGCTTCCAGGATAAGGGCAGTGTGCAGTTAAGAATTTCCTGGAGTTAGGGCCCAATCCTATCCAACTTTCCAGCACTGATTCAACCATGCCAATGGGGCATGCGCTGCATCCTGTGGTGAGGGGGGCAGTCCTGGAGTAAGGCAACATTTGTTCCCTTACCTTGGGACTGCACTGCAGTTGCATCAGGTCAGGAAAGTTGGATAGGATTGGGCCCATGTCCTTCCATGAGGACACACAAGCTTGATTGCACCCAATCAGAGAGGTTCCTGCAGGGCCATTGGGAGATATGAGCCTCTTACCACATCAACAGTATGGTATGCCTTGTCCATTGTCAAGGATGGTATGCCTTGACAATTGTAAAAAAAACCTGATAGTGTGACTGGACAATTTTAGCACCTTGTTAGTGTGCCATGAAATGAAAAAGATTGAAAATCACTGCCATTCAGTGCTACAGCCCTTCAGTATCCCTTGATTAGCACCACCACTCCTAAGAGTTCAACGTTACAGCCATCTCTCCAGGGCAAGGTCTTGCCTAGTTCCTAAGATTATCAGCTGGAAACCAAAATAGGACAGACAGGTGTGTTGGGAAAAAGGGGATCACCAGGTAACACCAGGCTTCTCTTCAATTTCTCTCTTCCCCTCTTCCTTTTATCTAGCCTCTCCTACTTGTTGACAGTAGCTCAGCTTTTCTGAATCTCATGCTTATTCATTTCTTCATTCCCTCCAGAACTGCTGTTTCCTTATCCAGATCACAATCACCCTCTATTATCCTCCCCATCTCAAAATGAGCGTGAACCTGTTCTCCTAAATAAGGCACATAGGGGTGAGACACATTTTTCCCAGGTTGCTGTAAGGATGGACATTCATGTTTGTGTACTTGGCAAGCTGAACATTTTCCTCCCATGTGCAATCTGGGTGCCCCGATGCTACCGATTATGGGCAGGCATTCCATCCCTCTAGTCACTTCTGTTTGTGGCATTCTCAAGGAGAAGGGGTGAAATCTGCCTTCAGAGCTTGACCCTATTGAATGGAAGGCAGAAATCTCACTTGCACAAGATATTGCATTGTGATGTTCTGGATTAGGATGTTGGTGTCTTCGGGCACAATTCTAATCTGGAGTTAGACCAGCACAAGTCTCTAGTGCCAGCCTAGAGTGTCACAAATGCACCATAAAGCGCATTTGCACCACTCAAGGATGTGCGCTGTCCTGCCTGACTTGAGAGTGGTCAAAACGTACTTTATGCCAGCATAACTTCATGTTAGGATTGAACCCTTAATAAGAGGGAAAATCATAAGCACCCACCTTTGCAGTGCTCAGTTTGTTTTAAGATAATAATATCTTTTGATATTAATATTTTGATCTTTTGATATTGGTTTTGATATTAATAAATTCATTGCAAAAGTGTCAAAGAAGTGTAATCTTGTTATTACTGATACCTTATGAAATGTACCTGATTCTGTTTAGTAGACTAGCAAAATATTGATACAGGCTCTGATCATTCAGAGACATCTGGCCTTGTTAGGAAGCAGACTGCTAGCCTGGAAAGAAATCCTACAGACTTCCATGTTGGTTTAATATTTTAACTAAAGCGCTGCTCTCTTTTCTTCATTCTTCTCCTCAAAGCTGGTGTTTAGTCACAGCAGCTGAGATTGCTTTTGGAGAGAACTGATAACCACACAAGTACCAAAGGCAGCCATAAAGTGTCAATAAACAGTATAAGGAGGACGCTTCAGCTGTCCGACAGTGACACAAAGATGGATTGTCCTGCATCGGAGAGTTTCTTAGACAAAGCTTTGGACTAGATAGGAAACCAAAATTAGACTGTAATGGAGAGATTCCATTCTCCGTGGACATTCTGGTTGGGACTCTAAATTAATTTACCTTGTCCACTTTGTAAGGCCTCATCTGTTACATTGTGGGGATATAATGCAGTTGTCAAGATGTTCTTGTACAGGTTTCAGTTTGTTTTTCAGTATCTTTCTGGAGCGCATTTCTAATAAACACCGCATATTTCAAGGAAGCTGTCATTTGAAAGGCCAGCTTGGAAATCAGGGTGTGCATAATTAAAAAAAAACAACGAACACCAATGATAATAACTGGAAAGTATTTAGATACTTTAATCTCATGAGAAGGGAGAAATTAGCGTTGGGGTCTTAATATTTGCTTGTAATTACACTGGATTTGTATAAACGTGATCAACGAATGTGGGCTGCTGTTTTGTTTTTATATTTAAAAAAATGATATGCGCTTTAACCCATAAAATAGTTTCAACTATTTTTTTTTCATGTTTTAGGAATGCCAGCAGAATATGAAACCTGGAGTACCTGCCTTGAAATGCCAGAGTCAATTAAATGTGACAGGGCCTGGCCGGGTTTATCCTCGAAGCAGCTGCAGCAGCAGTGAGCTCTCTCTGTCAAGTGCCTGCAGTGAATATTCCAGCGGCTCCTCCTACACATGGAACGATGGGAAGGCCTGTAGCAAAAGGGTAAGGGAAATAATGGAGTTCTTGCATTTGCCAAAACAGATTCATTGCAAAGAGGATGAGTTGAGCAGCTTACAATGTTTCCAACATTTCCCTCTATTATTGCCTAATCGTTGTTTGACTGCAGAAACTGTGGAAGAGGGGGATGCAAACACTCTATAGCAGGGGTTCTCAAACCTTTTAGCACCAGGACCCACTTTTTAGAATGGCAATCTGTCCAGGACCCTCCAGAAGCGACGTCATGGCTGGGAGTGCCGTCACTGCGACACAAAAACCTGCTGCTTTCCTGAGAACGCAGCAATAAGTTGGGTTATTTCTCAGCCATTTTAATAGCAATGTGAATCAGAAAGGGGGAAAAGCCTGTTCCAACCTTGACACAAGCAAAACAACCACAGAGCCCTCCCCCTTTCCAGCATCCCATCTTCTCATATTTTCCAATATGGCTGCTCTAAGTGCTTTGTGATCCACCAGGAATTGGTTCACGACTCACTGGTGTGTCCCAACCCAGTTTGGGAACCATTGCTCTATAGCATTCACTCTTGAAGGCATACTGTATCCTAAAATGCTACAAGACCGTGCAAGCCCTAGTATAATATAAGCAAAATATGGTTTTCTAGAATAGGGTTGCATGCTAAGATGGCATGGAAGAAGTTCCATTGGTGCAAGGGGAAAATTTGACTGATCCTCCCTTCCCACTGCAGCTGTCTACACTGTATGCCATCTTGTTCCAGAGATTTGGGGCATGAACCTATGGTAGAGTAGCACCAGGGGAGCAAGTGCTCCACCAGCATGCATTGTTGAAAATGTGTCATAAAGGATGTTGCGACAGCGCATCATCTAGGTCTGCCAGCGGGAAGGCCGAAGCTTTCCTGCCAGAATAAGGAACAATGCCGGTCTGAACAGATACGTTCCATGCTGAGCAACTCAGGGGTGTGAGTGGGCAGATCAGGCTCGGGAAGGGAGTGGGATTGGTGGTGCTGGCGCGCACTGTGTCCCAGTCCTGTTCCTGGGCCTGATCATCCAACCTGGATCAGGACTTGCAACTGCAACTAGGTGGAACTTGCAGCATCAATTTAGCTGGCACGGGTCTGAGTAGACTAATTGCAAAGGCTGGGGCTTTCCCTGGGGCAATGGGATGAATGTTCCCTCAACCCGGGGAGACTTTCTGCCTGCTAAATTCTCCTTGGCCATGCTGGTCATGCTGGTGCCACTGCGTTGGTACAGGGAAATTTATGCTGGATTGGGCTATTGGCCAAGCCTCTGAGGCCTAATTTTAAGGGGATGCAGAAGAAAGAGATAATCAGGGGAAATTGTCATTCCCTACTTGATGGACAGGATTGGTCCCAGCAATGGTGGCTTCAGCTCTAAACGGCTCAAATCTTCAAAATTAGGTTTTCACCCAAACACCTCATATAGGGAGTATACAATACCTGTATTGGCAATGCATCCTTTATGATATACAGATAACTGTTATGTGACCAGGTTATCCCCAGCGTAGCTGGAAGGAGGGAATGTTTCTATCCTTTTTGCCTGTGCTACTTTAAATGCATGTAGGTTGACTATAATGAACGTCATCCTATATTTTTAATTTAGGATCCTCATAGAATTATCTAAAGAAAAAATATGAGACTTGCCACAGGCCTTCTGAAACTCCAAAATAAGTGGCCAGAATTGTTATGAAAGATCAGCATCTAATGCCCTCCCTCTCATCCACTACCTTGTACTTGTTTCTATTTGAATTTCTGCCTCCTTTGCAAGTGATACTTTCCCTTTAATACCCTTTCACTTTTTATCACATGTATGAAGCCATATATAAATCTATCTAAAATAATAGTCTAAATCTAAAACCTGATCTAATACAATAATTCCTCTAATGTAGGAGATTTTATATTTATCTTAGGGAAAAAATGGAGTTTTCTATTTTCCCAGGTTTAAATCCAATTTATTAGGTTGATTTATTATTATAGAATCTGGATAACAGTAAAACAGAACAGCACCTTTCTTTGAGTAATTCGGGAGGAAGGGCTTGGAGGCTTCTTGTACTAACTCTAAAACCCTGAACGTCTTGTTAAGGATTGGCCATAACTCTTCCCAGGTATGAAGACAAACCACAACAGGAAAAATAGTGATGAGAAAAGCCTGTAAGGTTTGTCACTAACTATTGACAAGCATGCAGACAACTCTGCTGTACTTGATGTGGAAGAGACATATATTAAAGGGATGCAGGTTATTGGAGAAACACATTAGAGGAGAAAAGGTGACCTTCATTTAGGGCACAATCCTAACCTGGAGTTAAGCTAGTACAGTTAGGCCAGCAAAGTTTGGCTGGCACAAGGGACACTGTAAAGTATGTTTGGACCACTCTTGGAGTTAGAAAGGCCAGCACACAGACGTGGTGCATCCTTCCTAAGAGTGGTCTAAATGCACTTTACAGTGTCCCTTGTGCAGGCCAAACTTTGCTGGCCTAACTGTGCTGGCCTAGCTCCAGGTTAGGATTATGCTCTTAGTGGGGTTTGGCACTAGCCTATCAATTGAAAAATTGATTGTTATTAAAATGTTATTGTTATTATTATTAATTTTGTGATGGTAATCTTTCCCTCTCTGTCTCTCTCTTTGTGTGTGTGTGTGTGTGTGTGTGTGTGTGTGTGCATGCAGTCATCAGTCATCAGCTGGGATAAAAGAATCAGCATTGGCTCCTCACTCCCCAGCAACCTTTCTAGTCCTATTGATGATCTACCTCCAACTCGTATCAAGGAAAACCACATTTTGGAAGGACTGAAGAAGCTACAAAAGCGAAAAATATTACTTGAACCACCATCTGTAATATCTAAATGGGGATACAAAGATTGCATGGATTCTAATGAAGGCATCTATTCCCCTGGAATTAAGTGCAGCAGTCATAAAGAGCAGGAAAATTGCATGCCAGAGGAAATGGGGGCCATTTGCGTTGAGCACCGGAAAACCTTCATGTACGATTCCGATTCGCATGAAGATGCGGATGATGAGTCTTCATCCTTAGCGTTGCTGTATGAAGGACCCAGCAAAGATTGTAGGCACTGCTGTAATAAATTAAGTCACAGTGTTTCTGACAGCCTATTTGGTTGGGAGCCTGATGGAAAACCTTTACCAGAAAGAGGCTCTTATTTTAATTCAAAGGAAAGACCTGAAAAACTGACTAGTTTTGTCAACGAATTTCAGTCGGAAGCAAAATCATGCGCAAACGTGAAGCTGCCTGTGTTACAGATTGATAAAAGTCTTGCTAATGTAGGCTGGAGGGACCTTAATTTACACCTTTCAGATACTGATGACAATGAAATCTTGGACGAATTACACATTGAAAGTAGTGATGAAAAAAGCCCATCAGATTTGTCATTAATTCCTTTTGTTGACGAGCAGGCGGAGAGCTCTGATATGCAAGTAACAATGGAAAATTCCCAGGTTGTAGCTTCTGAAAGAGAAAGAAATCAGGTTCCTCCTCATCCAGAAAGTAGGCCAAAGCCATGTAATTTTGTGAAGGAACAAAAAGTCATAAAGAAGACTTCTTCCGAAGAATGCATTACTGTAATATTCGATGCTGAAAATGGCAAACCTATTGAATTCAGCTCGCATCAAATGGGAATTGTCACTGTAACTAGAAATGAAATTTCAATCGACAACCCGTACACTGGGCCCAGTTCCGAATACACTGAATGTTTACCTCAGGGATTAGCTGCTTTGCAGAAAGCAACTGATGCTCAGAACTACAGCATTTTGCAAACACCTGATCATGAAAGGAAGGGAACAACCCTCCAGGATGATCTAGGAAATGAACATGCAGTTTCCCCTACTGGGTGTAGCAATGAATCTACTATACACTTTGAAAGACCCGTGTGTCAGAATTCCACTGAGCAAAAGCTAATAAAGTTGGTTTGTGGTCTTTCTTCTAAGGCCAGCTCTCCATCTTGTATGCAGACAAGTATTAATCAGAAACAAAAACTGACTAAAATTCCCAGCAGAGGTAAGTTTTCACCACAGAAATCGAAAGATTCTACTACAACCACTTCACACAGCCCTTTGAACCTGGAGAAACCTCTAGTGTCACCTGTAAAATGTTCACGATTCAAAAAGGTGCAAAGTCCTACTCCTGATTCAAAAGTATACCTGCCTATTCCAAAAGCCCCAGCCCACCCTCTGCAAAATTTTAAAATTTTGAGCAGAACAGAATGGCCCAAGAGTCAACTCCCAGAATCAAATTCATTGCCTCAGCACCTTATGGAGTCCATTGACTGTGGAGAACCTCCAACTAGAGATGTTTGTTGTGATTTCTCTGCCACAGAACCCAGATCTCCATCACCTCCTCTTCCTCCAGGCAGGTCAGCATCGCTGTTGGTAAGACCAAACTATGAGCATTCACCACGTACACCTGGAAAGCCAAGCAGAAGTTCTCCAGGTGAAGCAGTGAAACCTGTAGTTAAGTTGTCACCACTGAAAGGCGTGTCAAAGTCCATTTTTCATCATATCACTGTGCATGAAATGCAAAACAACAAACTCCCCGTAATAGCTAAGGTTGAATTAAATCATCTTCACAAAAAGGAAGATAAGATTATACAAAGCAAATTTGCATCGGAACATCCCCCTGGAAGTGTTTGCCAAGCCACTCCCAACCTTTCTACAAAGAAAATGACTCCTAAAACCTCAAACCAATCAGAATCCTGCAATAATCAGGAACTTTGTAATTCCAAGAATGTCCCCTCTGCTTGCATGTCACAAAACATGAATTCATTGCAAAATGAATTGCTTTCTAAGGACACAGAGGTACCTCAGAAACATAAGAACCCCAACAGTTTCCCCTCATCACCAAATGGTCACCCAGCAATAATTGGTGAACCTTCACTGCTTCAGACTAGCCATTCTCCCTTACCAGTGTTCTCTCAGGATGGTGATGTTGGAAACCCTCCAGACAAGGGGCTGAAACCTCATCTACCAAAAGGGCTTAAATTGCTCATAAAATCTCCTCAGTTCCTCAGAAAGAGCTCAACCATACCGGGGAAGCAAGAAAAAGATAGTATGAATGCTGCTTCCAAAAGCTGTGTGAATTCCAAAAAATACAGACAGAGTGAAACTTTGTCTCAAACCACCACATGTACTGCAGACCCTGACTTGAGGGGTGCTGAGAATGAACCAAAAGAATATTTTGTTAAGGAACTTGAAACAAATAAAGCTTCTTTATCTGTTTCACCCGAAACGTGCAGCTTAATGTATCACGGGGATGGATTAGAGAACAAATTAGTTAAGCGGTCTGTTTCTTCTAGTAACAAGACATACTTGAAACCAGCTCTTGGTATGAATGGAGCAAAGGCCCGTAGTCAAAGTTTCAGTATTCACTCGGGAGAAAAATCACCTGTACCTTCAGCAGAAGCATTAGGAAAAGTTCGGACTCAAATTATCACTAATACATCCGAAAGAGGGAATTCTTTAACCAGGCAAAACTCTACAGTGGAGGGATTTCAAATCAAGGTTGTTCCTGGATCAGCAATGGTATCAGACTCTGTTTCAAACCCAGCCAAAGTTCCAGAGCACTCCTATTCTAGGCAAAATTCTTATGGCAGTGTGAGTAGTTCCAACAGTCAAGTTGGTAGCCCAAGCAAACCAACATTTCGGTTGTCTCCTAAACGTGATTTATTTCACAGCATTTCAAAAAATGAGGGTAACAAATCACCATCTCAGAGAGATGTCCAGAGTAGATCTGCCCATGATGAAAGAGGCAGCAACCTTTCAAAACATCAGCCCGTAAGCAAAAAAAGTGTCACCCAAGCAGAAATGGCATTGGAGTCATCAACTAGTATTTCATTGGAACAAATATTGCCAGTTCAGAGAAATCTGGACAGCATGGACTGTTCTCATAAACGCGAAAGAAGCCAGACGGTCTTGGAAGAATCCTGTGTCAAGGCATCCGAAGCCCCTGAGAAGGTTTTGAGTTCGTCTGCTTTGCAGCCCTCGATAGAAGAAAAAGTCATGTTGTGCATCCAAGAAAATATGCAGAAGGGACAAGGGCAGAGCAAATCTCCGACCGCTGAGATTAAGCACAAGAGCGGGGGCCCTTCTCTGGCTAGCTGGTTTGGTTTCCGTAAGAGCAAGCTCCCAGCCTTGAGCGGGAGGAAAACGGACGTTTCCAAAGTAAAAATAGACAAGAAAGAAGCAAAGAGCTCCGGTTTTGGGAGCAAGCAAACAAAATCGGAGAAAAGGAAAGACAAAAAGAAAACTGAACCGCAGTGTGAAGTGGAAAATGAGCTAAATAAGAAAACCTTGAATTGTGGTATTTTAGACAGTGCTCCCAAAGGGAAAAAAAGTGCAAAAGCCACGCAGAATAACCTCAGCCAAGCTAGGTGTGAACAAAAGAACGGCTCTGCCACCCCCTGCTCAGGAAAAGACACCTTTATGAAAGAGCTTTTGCACAGGTAAGCCCTTGACAATGTTTCGATGCAGCAGTGTGGATATGAACACATATGTACATTCCTTCAAATCCCAATCTAAGGTTGTAAATAGCTGGTTTTTGTGTTCTGCAAGCCACCAGCTCTTTGCATATGAAGGATGTGTTTGCTTTTTGCTTTTTAAATAGCATTCCTTTTTATCCCATTTACCATAGGAAATTGTGGGCTTCTTTGTCAACTCCTGCTGATGTTTCATGCACCTTGCTTGCAACAACATGCAACATGCAACCCCCCCCGCCCAAAAAAAAAAACCCTGACACCAGCTCACTCCACTGTACCTCCAAGTCTCCTCTTGTGCTTCTCTGGAAAAAGAAGAGCTTTCTTCATAGTGCTTAGCACCAGTGGTGGACGTGAGGGGCTGCAAGGGGTGCAAATGCTCTGGGGACTGGCCTGGGGTGCAATGGTGGCGATGCCGGCTCCCTCTGCCCCACCACCACTGAGCACGAGGCTACACGCACGGCTGCTTCCTGGATCTCCCTTGGCACAGCTGATGGATGTCACCCGCCCTTGGAGGGACCGCTCGTCAGACAGGTGCTCCTTGGCACCTGTCAGCCGTTTCGCTCTGGGAAGCAGTGGCTTTTAGGTGGCACAGGCCATTCACGGCCACTTCCTGGACCAGCATTTGAGGAGCTGCCACACATGGCCGCTTCCCAGATGGGAGCCATGCCGAACCCTGGAGGCGGGAGCAGTCGGCGGAGATCTGCTGGTCACCCGCAGGACTTTACAAAAAGGGGAAAGGAGGCAGCCCACAACGGTGCAATGCAGCTCCGTGACAGCCGCATCGCACCACTGAAAGCGGTACCTGTCCCCTCCGATTGTACGGACCAGGCGCATCTCAGAACAGCACGAAGCTGCAGCTCCAAATGGTGCCTGGCTTCTCCGCTCAGAGGGGACGGGCACCATTTTCCGCAGTGTGATGCAGGTCATAGACCTGCATCGTGCTGCTGTGGGCTGCCTCCTCCTTTCCCCCATTTTTAAATGCAGGGAGCAATCACAGAGGCCTTCTCAAGTTGGGGAGCAATCACAGAGGCCTTCTCAAGGTAAAGAAATACGTGTTCCCTTACCTTGATGCTTCATTGCCCTTACTCTGGTAATGGAAAGTTGGTTAGGATTGCGCCCTTAGTCACTTTCAAGCCGTTGTAATAACTGGAAACATAATAACCACACTGTGATAATTTTACTGTGCTCCTTTGAACACAAACAATTGGAACAGTTAAATGGTTCAGCTTTTGCAGGACTGTACTATTTCGGACCGCTGGTGGGAGGTCCCAAGTTTGAATGGTCATCACCTAGGTTAAAAAAGACAATAACAGTGACAACGCCCATGCAAAATTAATACATCAGGGAGCCACAATCAAGCCTAGCTTTTGCCTTAATACACTGTTTTTATATGAACAGTGCAGTTTTCAAAATATGGAAGTGCATTCTAGAATGGCATAGCCTAGTAAAAGCTTCAGCACATGACTGCTCTTGATCATTTGTATCTGTTCTTTGTTAACCAGGCCAATGGTCTCTGAAATTAAAGAACAGTATGGTCTTTTAAGAGCTAATGCAAATTTTTGTCCATAGAAGGCCTTAAAAAAAAAAAAGACATGTGTGTATGATGCAGTAAAATTCAGCAGCTGTATTTCTTTATTTGTTTATGTTAAAGTATCCTATATTCATTGTTGTTAATTATTCTCACCAACCAGCCAGAATTAATTCAATTTATAGTTTCCTTAACATTAGGCCACAAAGACACCTAGCAATAATTATACAATGTTTTCCAATTTGCCCCACAGTCATTGAAAATTTAACATACATCATTATATGTGAAAGACTAAATTGATATAGTACCCGAAATTGCAAGTGACAGATTTGATCAAGGCTCGTTAGAAGCATTTATCACTCGAAGGTCTACCGGGAGAAAGCTACAGAGAGGTTATGTTAAACATTAAAGGAATGGGGAAAGTACAGTGATTGAAGAAGGGCAATGTAATTTATCAGAGGAATCACTTTCTACCTGCAGAGTTGATAAGAAAGCAGCCCAGCAGACAGAAAGTGGATCAAATAATGTTTCCTACAGGAGCATGTCGAAGGGCAGTTCCCAAGTCTCTCCTCTTCCCGGCATCTCTATCAGCACTCAAGGAAACCAGAAGAAAAATGGCAAAACAAAGACTGATATGGAAATACCAAATGAGACACTGGTAAGCAGTACAGCACGCTTGTTGCCTCTGGAATTTCCTATTTTCCTGTCATTACTGCGTGAGCACAAGGCATATTCCTGTCACAGCTGGGGAGCGATGGATTAATGTCAACGCCTGATGGTCTGATTTGGGAATCGGATTACACTAATGGCCATGGCCATCATATTTCTGAATGTACTCAGTCTGTTTCACAATAACTGCATGGGCTTCCAAGCCCAGTTCAAGGTGCTAGCTTTAGCCTTTAAATCTCTTCATGACCTACATAACCTATATAGCCTAGAGACCACCTGCATAGCCCAGAAACCACCTTTGCCAGGATCATTCTTGGTCTGTCAACCAAGGCCTCTTTCATCCTTTTTCACTGCAGGAAGTCAGATACTCCACACCTAGGTGCAGGGCTTTCAGTCTAGCGTCTTGAGGTTTGAAATTATTTGCTGCCATATTGAGATGGTGGAACTCCTTGTCTGCTTATAAGAAGGGCTGTAAAACCTTTGTTTGTTTAATTCTGGCAGACTTTTAGACGATCTATTGAGTAGGGAGTGCCTCTACGTAGCTTTTTGTTTTGTTTTGTCTACATATTTATTTTATTTGATTATTATTTGAAGAATTTATACCCCACCTTATATTATATTTATATTATATAATATATTATAGTTTATATTTCCCATGCCGAAGCAAATGCCCAAGGCAGCTTACATGAGCAGGCTAGTCTAAACCACCATTTTTTTCAATGGGTTTTTTACAATCTACAGTATTCTTGTGATCCGCCAATCCTCAGGCTCAGATGTTGGCTTCACAGTGTGGTTCTCTCTTTTGGCTGCCTGCCATCAAGCCTCAGCAGGCAATCGCAAGTCAAGCCTGGACAGGTCCTCAAGGTCGTATTCCCTTCTTTGCCAGCTGGCCTCCTCATACACTCCACCACAACTCTCCCTTATGGTGAGCTAATCAGCTCCACAGCGACTCTGTTCTGCCACCACAGGTACTGCAGCTTGTCACAGCCTGGCATTCGTCTCCCATCCAAAAGCAAACCGCAGATTTTCCTGCTTAACTTCAGGCAGTACCAGCAGCTCAACCATCAGTCCACACCTCCTGTCCACACTACACACAGCATGTTTTATTTTCATTCTGTGGTTTTAACTTTTTTATAATTTTTTAAATGTTTTATAGGCCATTTTGCATTTATGTAAAGGGAGCCTATACATGTTTTAAATGTTAAAAAAGCCTACCTTTATTTTTGCACAGAAGAGTAAACAATAGGAGTCCTTTTTGTCATCTTCCTTGGATAACGTAAACTGGTCCAATCAATGGATAATTAATCTTTTTCTGCAGTGGGTTTCACTTTGAAAGTTTAGAACACATTAGGAGCTTCTATACATTTTTAACTGAAATAAAATTCCATTACTTTATTCAAATTGAACAGGTGTCACAAGGAGTAGAGACATCAATATCACGAAGGCCTATCTGCCAAACTACAGCACTTCCTGGGAATAAGTCAGTGGGGTTTGCTTCTGAGTAGATATGCATAGGATTTTGCTGAAATTTATTTATTTATCTATTTATTTATTGAATTTATATCCCGCCTTTTTGCCCGAAGGCACTCAAGGCGGCATTACAATAAAAAAGCAATAAAAACAAAGTTTACATTAAAAAACAATTAAAAACAATGTTAAAATACAATTAAAAATTTAAAAACAGCAAGCAACAAACCCCGTGGATCATAAGATTAATAAAGTTAAAGAGATAGAGAGATATAGCCTCCATGAGATAGAGAAATCCCTCCATGAATATTGGTTTGCCCCTGTACATTTTGAGCTGATCCGGTACATTAAAAGCTATGGAGTTTATTTTTAATGGGCCATATTATGATTAGAGTACGCTGTCTTTTAGAGCCAGTCTGGACAAAATGTGGGAGGCTACGTCTCAGATCTCCAGTGTTTTTTAAAGGTTCAGTAGTTGATAGGAGGAGGGAGAATTTGGATTGAAAGCATCATACTGGTTAAAGGAGCTTAGGGTCCAGTCCTAGGCATGTTTACTCAGAAGTAAATCCCATTATAGTCAATACTCCCAGGTATGTGTAGCTATGATTGCAGCTTTAGCCGCTACTACCACCACCAATCTTCCAGTGAAAATCCTGCATCCATTTGCCTTGCAGTAGAGAAGAAGAGTATTAAGTGGTTTAAAGCAACAGGAGTTTAGTTGTCATTAGGAAAAAGCATGGGGGAGAGAGAAAGTTAGCCCCATCCCCATCCCCAGCACCATGGCTTCATTCCGAATCAGCTTCCTTTCTGAGAGACGGCCCCTAGTTCAATCCCAGAGCCAGTGCTTTACGTGAAAGTCCTCTTGGGCTCAGTCTGTATTATCTCCAGGCAGGGCCGTCAATGGCCCCTGACTGAGACTCTGGAAAGCCATTGCCAGTTAGCATTGACAGTACTGAGCTAGATAGACCAAAGGTTTGATCCAGCAAAAGGCAGCTTCCCTTGTTACTCCCTGGGTTGCTCTCTCCTCTTAAAGACTTTGCAAGAGATCCTGCCTGCGTGTTTCCCGTGTCACGTCTAATTTGGCCTTCGGTAGATTCCTTTTAGAATTTCTTTGAAAGGGCTTCTTGTTTGGAACCCTACTATTCCATAGCGCCTTGTTTCCTGGCTACTTTGTAACCCTTAACAAAGGGATAGGCATCCATCAGATATACACGAGCTAGTTAACAAAATGAGTAACTGGCGAAGGGTTACTGTGAATTCTCCACCCCATATTTAACTGTCGAAAAACAATTGAACAAGGCAGCAGGGCAGGGGATCCTTCCAAGAAGCAACAACACACAGCAGCAGATAATTAATAAATATAGCCTTAATTGTCCTGCTCTCGCTCGTTCGTGCTCTCGCTCTCTCTCCCCCTCCTCATATTTTTAACTGTAGGAAAAATATCTCCAGAGCAAGGGAGCAGGACAGGTCACCAGGGTGTGCTTTGGAGGACAGGAGAACTTATGAGAAAGTCCCCCACCAATGATGCTCTGGGAAGTAGAGGGAGCCGTCTTTCACTCCATTTCCTTTCCCTCCATGCTTTGCCTGCTCCGCCTCTCACCATTGTGGAGAAGCTGCTTCTCCCGCCGTCCCATCTGGCAACAGTTACCAGTCCCATTTCGAACGGCCATTTCCTGAGAGCACATCCCAGCCAGGACCTCATGACCCCCAGCTGGAAAGGGGGTGACTCTGTGCTCTATGCTCTTGCCCAGTCCTTTCTGGCTGCTTGGGGGGGGGCAGCTGCTGCTGCTCTAAGCTGAAAAGGGCCGCGAGCTACTGGTAACCACTCCACAAGCTACTGGTAGCTCACAGGCCCCACGTTGCCTACATACCGAGCACCATTTCAGATCCCACAAGTGGGACTGCAGTGGCTTTTTCTTGCCAGCATTGTTCTGCTCCGAAAGAGTGAATAATTACATGGAACCCCCATATGTGCTGCTGGTTTGTATGAGAATGTTTGAAATATGAAGCAATTAGAGATTTCTGAGGGACATATTCCAAAGGTAAAAACATTTCAGAAGCTTTCCTAATGGGAATTGAAAAACCTATTAGGCCAGTATTGATGTGTAGGGGGCTTAAGGTTAAAGTATCACTGGCGGGCTTTTGTTTTCATGTAAATAAACCCTTTACCAGAGGATATACAAGGTCATTTGTTTAAAATGTTCCCGTGACTGTAATCTGAATATATATATATACACTTTGGAATACCTTTCCCCCCTTTTTTGTGGCCCGCAGCTTCTATGGCATCATCTTTTCTTTGAAAATGTAGATGTCCCTTGCATTATAAAACCACAAATTATAAGCATATCTAAGCCTGCCCTTGTAATGTCACTGAAAGGAATGAGAGAGAATGGAAGTCTGGAAATGTGCAATATGCAGGAAATTCAATCCAACTGATCTAGAACTTTGATAGCAAAGCGGAGGCCCTTATCACAGCCACTCAATTTAACTATGTCCCATTTAATATGGTGCTGACAGCTTAGGGTATATCTTCACTCTACAGAAGTATTTTTTAAAAAGCCTTCTGCTTTTACCATTTCTTTTTTAACTTTCTTATTATTGTCTAATGGCACAGTAATTTGCTGAAGTTTTTGTCTCGTTTTCTGAAGTCTTTGCAAATGTAACAATAATAGCCATTTAGGACTTTAAGTATATCTTCAAGAAACACACTTCATTTTATCGGGCAAGTACAAAGATGGTTCTGAATATACATAAATAATGAAGAAATGCTAATGTTTCTCTCTAACTTCTAAGGACAAATTAGTCATGCTGAAAAGGCATTACCTTTTCCTTCTCCAAACTGCACTTTATTAAGCCGAAAATCAAAGTGGTGCTGGCCATTGTTTTTGAAGATTGGATTACATTATATGTTTCATTTTGTGTTTTTTAAAAAATGGATTTTCTGGAATTTTATCCTCTAAATGAAATAACCGGCATTAACATGTTGAGGCCATTTGGAATAAAAGAAAATGAATACCTATAATTTGTGATCTGAAATCCATTTTGTAACTTCTTTAAAAGAAAAGAATAAAAGACTAGAGAATAGTAGGAAACCCAACTTGCCCTCTAAATGTATACAACTTGGTCTCTTTACATGCATAGCCCCTGCATCTTATTTCCTGGTTTTAATGTCTTTTTTTCTCCCTCAGCAGCCTTCTTCCTTTGACTCAGATTGCAGACAATTCAGTACAGAGAGATAGCTATGATTGAAAACACTGGCATGTGGTCGCTTTTTCCATTGTGCATTCTTTTTCCCTAAAAAGAGAAAAATAAATGCCTTTTGAGAAAAGCAGCACAAACCTCTTCAAAAGCCCTGTGCTGAGATGATTTATTCTGGGGTTTTTTTTCCTTCCTCCCTTTACCTAACAATGCAAAGTAACAAACGAGTAACTAACACTTGCAGTTCAAAATTGCTAAGGAATGTATGAATTTCATTCCATCTCAGTGGTAAAATCAAATGTAATTTTTTTACCTTTTAATGTGCCTTAATGTAGGTTCAGAAGCAGCTCTTTTGTACACCACTGAATTAACCCATTTCTTTTTCAGGGTTCTAATTAAAGGTTTAAGATTCCTAGTCATTTAAACACTTATCTCTGGTTTTGCATTGTCACTAATTTTTTTTTTAAGAATTGCATCCCAAAAGCAACAATGGAAACGTCTACCTTAGGAAGCCACCGCAAATCACACTCCAGTGGTTGTACAACTGGGCAGGGCCAAATTGAGATCAGTGTGAGGTTGTGTCCTTATGACAAGGACTGTGGTTTCACCTGTGCATGGGCAAGCTGCAGTCTGTGACAAGGGACTTGTTCCAAGTCAATGTCTCCCCCCCTTCAACTTTTACACCCACATATATGCAGCAATGGGAAGTAGCTCATGTGCATGTAGATAAAATGGAAGGACAGTGTTAAGGTAAGGATAGGGGACATTTAATGAAATCCATCTACTCCATTCCCTGATTCTCCCCCATTTTAGGCAGAGCATGCCCCCCATGGCCGTTTAAAAACTAGCTAAAGGAGCTGTCACAATTGCCGATTGGGCTCCCTTCCTCCCATATTGAACAACAAACAAGGGCATGCAAGCCATCTTGAACTCACTTAGGTCAACCATGCTTGCAGGCCTTGGGAAGATCAACATGAACTATAGGATTCATTTGTTCTTCCCAAATTGCAGCTATGGGTGAAAATGTGGTTTTCTGTTGCCATATTAAAACATGGCAGGCAGCAGCCAGTTTATGCAATTTTGTAACACTGAGAGGAAGCGTGTGTCCTGACTCAATTTTCCATAATTGGGAACCCTTTACGGAAATAAACTTGGCGTGCCAGTGGCCTGAGATATCTCCCTGCCCCGTTTTATTCTAACCCACACAGCATTGGTAGCCTGGGCGTGAGAGTGGAGGGCTGCTCTTCCAAATGGTTTTCTGCTCAAAATCAACTTCCTCCTTTCCTGGTGATAAGGATAATAATAAAGCAGTTTCTTTTAACAGAGGTGAAGATTCCTCAGCATGAAGTGATTGCAATGCCGAATGAGGAGATACCACGTGACAGCTTTAGTTTGTTTCCTGTGTTCTTTGGTATAAATCAATGAGACGTATTCCAGGTGAAATATAAATGCAGGGTCATGAGACCTGAGTATATTTCTTTAAGCTTATTACAATAAATCACAGCAGAAGCTGTTTCCTCCTGAGGAATTACACCTCTCCAATCCTTAATTGTTCTTGACAGTTGCTCCGCATTGCTTTTATTAAAGCATTTAGAGCCAATTTAGAAGTCATTCATAGAATAAGGTATGCTCTAACTTCCCCATTATGTAGGACTTGGAGGTTGCATTAAAGTAAATAGCTAAAGATGATAATGCAGATAGTAAAAGTAAGATGTATTATGACATTGTACAGGTTTTGGTTTGTGCTACTCAAAGGAGATTTTTCAAAGAGGTTAAAAATTACAGTGCGTTTTCCTTTGCCTTGTTTTATTTTACAACACAGGCAAACGTAGAAACAGAAAACTTCCAAGAAGATGAAGAAGGCACCATCACCGATTCATCATGTCAAAGCCATTTAATAGGTAAGAACAACAGAATTAAGCTATCACTTGGTTTTTTTCTCTTGAATGTGATGTAGCCACCATTGAACAGGGGCTAAAGTGCTTTGAAATCCACTGAAATCAGTGGATTTTAAAATTTTCTGTTGGTTAGTTTTTAAGACTGTCTTCTAAAAATGTCATGCTTGTATTCATTCTCATGTCTTACATGAGATTTTGTTCCCATATCTTTCTGTGTTCCTGGCAAAAGCCTATCAGTAATCTATATATATAAAGAAGAGCCTGGGTGTGTGTGTGTGTATGTATGTATGTGTGTGTGTATGTATG
>JAJKFI010000014.1:8764796-8785883 GCA_029204185.1 Lerista edwardsae
GCCTGGAGCGATTGCCACCAAACCCTGCATGCACATGCCTTGTGGCCTGGTGACCAACACTGCGGGGGTCAGGCCCCCCTAGCGCTCCCAGGGGTGGGGGTACGCAGGGCCCCCCATGTAAAAATGGTTGAAAACGGCCGAAATCATCATCAGATCCGCAGTTTCCGGGATTGCCAAGGGGTCCGAAACACAACATCCACCATGCCCCACTGCGACGCCTGGAGGGAATGGTGCCAGACAATGGCGTGCCTTGCGGCCTGGCGACAAACACTGCGGGGGGCAGACCCCGCTAGCACCCCTAGGGGTGGGGGTACGCGGGGGTCCCCGTGTGAAGACGGCCGAAAACGGCCAAAATCTGCATCGAATCAGTAGTTTCCGGGGTCACCGGGGCGTGCGGCGACGCTCCCAACGCTGTTTGAGTCTGGGTTCGGCCCCCCTCGGCGTGGGGGGCGAGAAGGGGTGCGAAACACAACATCCGTCATGCCCTGCTGGCATGCCTGAACCGATCGACACGAAACCTGGTACGCATACACCTTGCAGCCTGGCGACAAACACTGTGTCGGTCAGATCCCCCGGGGTGGGGGTACGTAGTGCCCCCGGGGGTGGGGGTACGTAGGGGTCTCTGCATGAAAATGGTCGAAAACGGCCGAAATCAGTGTCGAGTCCGTAGTTTCCTGGGTCACCGAGATGAGTGGTGACGCTCCCAACACAGTTGGAGCCCGGGTTCAGGCCCCCCTTGGCGCGGGGGTGAGAAGGGGTGCAAAATGAAATGTCCGCCATGCCGTGCTGGAACGCCTGGAGTGATGCGCACGAAACCTGGCACACGCGTGCCTTGCGGCCTGGCGACAAACACTGCGGGGGTCAGGGCCCCCCCAGCGATCCCGGGGTGGGGGTACGCACGGGGCCCTGCAGAAATCGGTTGAAAACAGCCGTAATCGACATTGAATCTGTAGTTTCCGGGGTCGCCGAGGTGAGTAGCGATGCTCCCGATGCCATGGGAGTCTGGGTTCAGCCCCCCTCAGCGTGGGGGGTGGGAGGGGTGCAAAACAAGATGTCCGCCATGCCCCGCTGCGACACCTGGAGCGATTGGCGCCCGACTCGGCACGCGCGTGCCTTGAGGCCTGGCAACAAAATCTGCAGGGGTCAGGCCCCACTACCGCCTCCGGGGGTGGGGTGCGCGGGGGTCCCTGCGAGAGAACGGTCAAAAATGGACGAAATTGGCATCAGACCCATCGTTTCCGGGGTGGCCGAGGCCTGAGGCAGGGGGCCGAGGTAGGGAGCCGAGTGAAGACGGCCGAAAACGGGCAACATTGGCATCGAGTCCATAGTTTCTGGGGTCGCCGAGGCGACCGGTGATGTGCCCAATGCGGTTGGAGTCTGGGTTTGGGCCCCCCTCAGCACGGGGGGCCAGAAGGGGTGCGAAAGAAAACTTCCGCCATGCCGTGCTGGAATGCCTGGAGCGATGTGCACCAAACCTGGCATGCACGTGCCTTGCGGCCTGGCGACAAACACTGCGGGGATCAGGCCCCCCTGGCGCCCATGGGGGTGGGGGTACAGGGGGGTCCCTGCGTGAAAACAGTTGAAAATCGGCGTCAGATATGTAGTTTCTGGGGTCGCCGAGGCGAGTGGCGACACTCCCAACGCTGTGGGAGTTCGGGTTCAGCCCCCCATCAGCATGGGGGGTGAGAAGGGGTGCAAAACTCATAAACTCTGGAAGATCATTTTGTTACCCGGGCAACACCGGGTAACAAAAAGCTAGTACTTGATAAAGGCAGAAATAGTCAGTAAGGTGTTGGGCAGGGCAGTCCACACACCCCTTTGGCTGATGCAAGCCACTTCCGTTAGTTGAGTGCTGTAGCGCACATGCTGTAAAGCATGTGTGCACCAGTGCAAGATGTACTGTGTTGACCCAGGCAGCTGCGTTGACAAGTTGCACTGGAGTGACTGAGTTCGGCCAGCTGAGTTCGGCCAGGACAGGGGCTTTTCTGGGTGGGGGGTGGGGAGGCGGGGGGCGCAACCCAGGGAGGGGTGGAAACTGGATGCAGCCATTAGGCCACATCCATATCCCTGTCCCCAGGCTGCGTGGTGTGCTCAGACTTGCGTCTACTAAACAACAGTCACAGATCTGAGCAGGCCCATCAGGGTGGCTGGCACCTACCCTGGGGTAAAGGGATGAACGTGCCTTTGCCCCATGGAGGCACCAGCCTGCTCCTAACCTGCATTGGATACGGTGCAGGCCATTTGGCCTACCTGTTCCAGCACAGGTTAGGATTGCGCCCAGAGTGTAATAGTTTGAATGAACTAAAATGCAGACAAACGCGAGCTGCTTCATAGAATCATAGAGTTGGAAAGGACCCACAAGGTCATCTACACCAAACTCCAGCCTGTAGCAGGAAATCCTCCTAGAGCAGGACTCTCCAAACATATGGCCCACGACAAGATTTTTCTGGCCTGCTGCAATTTGTGTTTTTTTTTTTTTTTTGTGAGAGCATTTGCTAATGCTAATTGCTAATTTTTTACTCATCATGTATCATTTCTCAGTTTAAGCATGGCATTGTTTTTTGTAATTGTCACATTTATCTTTTGTTCTGAATCTCATATTCTGATTACAAAAAATCCAAATAAAACTTATTCATTTAACATTCATTCATTCATTCATTCATTCATTCATTCATTCATTCATTCATTCATTCATTCATTCATTCATTAAAACTGATGGTTTTTGGCCCACAAAATGTGTAAAATATACAATGTGCCCTTCAGACTTGAAAGATTTGAACACCCCTGCACCTAGAGCATCTCCAGCGGGTGCCTGTCAAGTCTCTGTTTGAAGACCACCAGTAAGGGAAAATCTACCACCTCCCTATCTGTTTCACTGCCAAACCACTCTTACTATCAAAAATTTATTCTTGATGTCCAACTGGAATCTCCTCTCTTGCAGTTTGTACCCATTTGATAAAATTCTACTCTTAGGGTGCAGGCCTGTGCTGCATCCTAACACAAGTTAGGACTGCGCTGGAGTTTAGCAGGCACAGGTCCGTGTGATCTGCTATGGCCCAGATCAGGGCCACGTGTCCTTGAGGTGGGGGTTAGGATCTCCACCCCCTCCCCAAGCCAGTTGGAATGGATGGAGTGGGTGGACTGGGGAGGGGAGGGGGAGCAACAGAGCTAAGACTGGGGTAGGGAGGGGAGTCTGCTGAAGCTGGGAAATGGCAGGTCCATCAATTTGCTATTCCCTGTTCACACCTCAACCTACCTTCCTGGGTCCTGTCGCTGGTGCAGGTCTAAATAGTCCCATTGAACAGCAATGGCTTACTCCCCAGGCAAAGGGAAAATGCTCCTTTACCTGGAGGAGACCTCTGGGACAGCCCCCCTTTGCAGGATTAGTGTTATCTAATATAGGAAGTAGTAGGGAAATTTGTAGGCAGGGAGAACCATAATCCGCTGCCACGTTAGAATCTCTGCAGTGTAATGGCAGCATCTCCTCATTAAGGACAACTCAGTAATTATGCATGCTGTCATCTCTGCAGTTTTATACAAGGGCAGAAATAGTATGTTATGTACTCAGTTCCCTGAAACCTCTTTATGAAATAGTAGTGGTAAAATTTCCCTTGCCAAATGCATTCCTTACCGGTAGCAAAAATGGTTGTGAGTTTGTCTACGGGTGTGTTCAGTGGCAACGTTTTCTTTTCATTTGCTTCACGCAATCTCTTTCTCTTATCTTGCTACCATAAGAGTCATTATTTGCTAGCTAGCAATAAGTGCATTTTATGTTTAAAAAATATTCCAGCATGGTTATCATCCTAACCCATGATTTCTCACTTGATGCTCCGGGTTTCAGTTTGTCACCGCCACGGGAGTCAAGGTTTCCTACCTCATACCCAGGGCAGAATTTCTATAGCCCACTTGAATGGATTTCAGTTTCCTGGAAACAAGCCTTTTTAAGGGCTTAATGAATAGTTCTGTGTTTTGACAGGAATGGCCTAGTACAGGATTTTACAAAGCATGCAATGTGTGTTAACAGCTGCAACCTGTACTAAGGAGAAAATAAGAAATCTCCCAAGAAGGCCATGAAGTGTATGCTGAAAGAAAATGCAGTATATATTTGCTTTTTAAATGCAGAAATACACATACTGGTGAGAGTGCTGCTCTGCAGGCACAGCAATGGCTAGCCTGCATTTGCCACTGTGTAATGCGCGAAGTGACTATTAGTGAAAAGGGAAAGGCACTCTCTTATACACACCTGTGACATATTCTGCAGGTAGCATTAGCAGACAGCAGCTTCACATTAAGCCCTGAGATTGAATGTTTGATACTTTTGATTTGTATGAGACTTGGCTATGGAGTAGTAACTGGAGTTTACATTAGCGTCGACCCTCATTATCTGCTGGTGTTCCATTCCAGGATGACGAAAACCGCAGATAATCAAATCCGCAGTTTTCAGCCCCCACCCCACCCTCCCAACCCGAGCTGTTTAAAGGCTGCTTCCAGTTTTCAAAGCGGAAGTTGCTTTTGAATGACTCCTGGCTTCATTGTGGAGCCCACATTGGGCATGGGTGGATATGGGTGGATATCTTTCCAGCTTGTAGAGCCTGAGGATGTGGACAGGATTCTCTGGAGTGTGAGACCTGCTGCTTGCCCGCTTGACCCTTGCCCGGCATGGCTAATTAGAGCTGCCCGGGGAGGGCTGGCCGAGTGGACAGGGAGGGTGGTGAATTCATCTCTGAGGGAGGGGGTGCTCCCGCCTGCTTTGAAGCAGGCGATGGTTCGCCCCCTCCTGAAGAAGCCCTCCCTGGATCCCACAAATTTAAACAACTTCCGGCCAGTCTCGAATATCCCATTTCTGGGCAAGGTGATTGAGCGGGTGGTGGCATCCCAGCTTCAGAGGGTTCTGGAGGAAACGGATTATCTGGACCCATTCCAATCTGGCTTCAGGCCGGGGTTCGGGACGGAGACTGCCTTGGTCGCCTTGGTGGATGACCTTCGCCGGGGGATGGACAGGGGAAGTGCGACCCTGTTACTCCTGCTGGACCTCTTGGCGGCTTTCGACACCATCGACCATGGTGTCCTTCTGGGTCGGCTGGCTGCGTTGGGGCTTGGAGGCACTGTCTTGAAGTGGTTCCGCTCCTTCCTGGCTGACAGATACCAGAAGGTGGTGCTTGGGGACGCTTGTTTGGCACCCCGACCTCTTAGGTTTGGGGTGCCGCAAGGTTCCATCTTATCCCCCATGCTGTTTAACATCTACATGAAACCGCTGGGAGAGGTCATCCGGGGGTTTGGAGTGGGGTGCCATCAATATGCTGATGACACCCAACTTTATCTCTCCTTTCCCCCTGATTCTGAGGAGGCGGTTGAGGTCCTGGATCGCTGTCTGGAGGCACTTGGGGGCTGGATGTGGGCGAACAAGCTGAAATTAAATCTGGATAAGACAGAGGTGCTTTTGGTTCGGAAATCCACGGCTCGGGTATTGGACTATCGTCCTGCTCTGAATGGGGTTGCACTTCCTCTGAAGGAGCAGGTTCGCAGCTTGGGGGTTCTCTTGGATCCACAGCTACACCTGGAGTCCCAGGTGGCGGCAGTGGCCAGGGGAGCCTTTGCTCAGCTTTGGCTGATTCGCCAGCTGCGGCCGTACCTGAGCTGTGCGGACCTGGCCACAGTGACCCACGCCCTAGTGACATCTAGATTAGATTATTGCAATGCGCTCTACGTGGGGCTGCCTTTGAAGACGGTCCGGAAATTACAACTACAGAACGCGGCGGCTCGGGTGGTTGCTGGGGCACGTCGGTTTGACTCTGTCGAGCCGTTGCTTCGGCGACTACACTGGCTGCCGGTTCTCTTCCAGGCCCAATTCAAAGTGCTGGTTTTGACTTTTAAAGCCCTTTACGGCTCGGGCCCGGGGTATTTGAGGGACCGCCTTCTTCCATATAATTCAACCCGTACTCTTAGATCATCTGGGGGGGCCCTTTTGACTGTGCCGCCACCAGGAGAGGTGAGAGGGGCGGCGGCCAGGAAGAGGGCCTTCTCGGTGGTGGCCCCCCAACTCTGGAACACCCTCCCCTTAGAATTGAGAACTGCTCCCTCTTTATTAACATTTTGGCGAGGGCTGAAGACCTTTTTATTCCAAAAAGCTTTTAACTGTTGACAGGCTGGCTGGCTGGTGTGTTATATTTTATATTTATGATCCACAGGGTTTTTTTTTTTGGCTTTTTAAATTTTATTGCTGTGTTTTATTTTGCTTTATTATATTGTTTTAATACTCTTTTATATTGTTTTTTAATGTTAAATTATATATTTTTATGTAATGCCGCCTTGAGTGCCTTCGGGCATAAAGGCGGGGTAAAAATCTAATAAATAAATAAATAAATAAATAAATAAATAAATAAGTGTGACTCTGTGGGCTTCGGAATGCCTCCAAACCTGACCAGAGCTGTGCTGTGGTCGGGCTTAAGGTTTGTGGATGTTAAACCTGCAGATAAGGAAGGGGCCCTGTATGTTCCCTTTTGGGAGAATAGCCTGTACCATAAGCAGGTTTTGCTGGGTAGTCCAGTACTTACTCTAGCAAGCATGCAGCAGTTTTTGGCATGATGCAAGCAGTGTTTGAGGGCGGAATCCTAAACTGAATTAGGCCGGCATAAACTAAGCCAGCAAAGTTTGGCCAGCACAAGGGCCACCGTAAAGTATGTTTGGACCACTTTCAGAGTCAGAGAGGCCAGCACACAGACGTGAGCCATCCCCCCTGACTCTGGAAGTAGCCTAAACACACTTTATGGTGACCCTTGTGCTAGCCAAACTTTGCTGGCTTAGCTTATGCCAGCCTAACTCCAGTTTAGGGTTGCGCTCTGAGATGTGTATTTTTCCTTTGTCAAGAGATGTTCGTTGCAAGTACGTTAATACATCTAACATTTCTGGGACTGAGCTTAATGTTTGGGGGTAGCATTTTTATTTGTTGCCTGTCTCTATCCTGCTTCCATCCCTATGTTTTTGTCTTTGCTGCCAACTCACAGCACTTCTCTCCCAGGGTGCCTGATGCTGCTGATTTGCTTTTCTGTGCTTTGCTTCAACTTCCAATCACGGAAGCTTCTTCATAACTATAATTTAAAGATTATTGTGATACATTGTTATTGGGTCACACTTTCATTAACTAGTGTCCTTTTTCTCATTTTGTAACTGAAAACCTCTCGTTTCAACAAAAGGAAGTATGTGTACTATTTGGAGGGGGGAGAAGGCAATTATGTGGATGAATACTGAAGTCTTTTTTCCCAAAAGTCAGTGTAAAATGTTTAAATTGGTATATGTTCTGCACAGTGAACTAAGATGCAAATTAAATAATACCAGTAGGCTTCAAATTTGACACTATGTAAAATAATACTGTTTAATTATTTTGAAGCAATTAAGTACTCCTAGTTCTTTTAAATATAATGCAAATGGAACGTGTTGGTTCCCAATCACCTTTATTATCTTTGTTTAAACGTTTGGTGAGCCAATACATTTACGTAATTTAGGGCCCAGTTTTATCCAGTGTTCCAGAGCTGATGCACCTGTGCCAATGGGTACATGCTGCGTCTGGTGGTGGTGGTGAATGGGGGGGGGTAGTTACAGAGACCTCCCCAAGATAAGGGAATGTTTGTTCCCTTATCCCGGGGCTGCATTGTGGTTGCATCATCGCAGGAAAGTTTGATAGGACTGGCCCCTTAATAGCTTTTCTGGTTCAGGGCACAATCCTGTGGGCCGTACGAGCGTACCACCCACACTAGTGTTGCAATAAGGTGCCATAAGCTGCCTGCAGCGCCAGCAGTAAGCCCTTACTGCTGGAGCTGGGTAAATGCCGCCCTGCACCTCCCAGAGGTGGGAACACAGGCTGATGCCTGCACTAGTCACTAGCGCTGTGGCCTTTTCGGCCTTTTCAGGAGGGCATTCCTGGGCAGGGGGAGGGGCGGAGGGAGGGTGGGACTAGCGGCAAGCTTCGCAGAGGCGTGTAGACCACTCTCCCAGCCACACCCTTACTGTGGGGAAAGGGGATGAACGTCCCCTTCCTCCAGAGCCCCCCACAGCCGCCTGGCTACCTCTGCTCACTCAGGCAGCTCAGAATTGGGCTGCCACTTCACTTAAAAAAGATCTTGAGAAGACAGTGGAACACATAGCAATACACTTCTAAACTGTTCTCCCAAACGTTGAACCACAGAGGCAAGGAGACCCATCACCTGCCCTGCCCCCGTACCATAGTAGAAGGGGCCAAATGTCCCCTTCTCCTGTGAAGCCTCAGCAGCTGCCTGGCTGCCACAGGACACAGCGGTGGCCATTTGCTACCAAAACAAAAATCTATTTGTTTATTTCGAATTTACAGTATGCAAAAAGGACAGTTCCTGCCCTGGTGAGTTTGCCATATGAATTTCACCAGCAGGGGGCCTTGAGTTTCCAATTTCCTCCGCCCAGGAGAGTTCATCAGTAGACATTTTAGAAGTTTTTCCGTACACAGTGATTGGGTTCTTTAGCTAAGACTGAGAGCGCAATCCTATACCTGCGTTGCGCCAGTGCTATACTCTTGTGCCGTTCCAGTGCTGTTGCAAACATGCCATCAAGCACATCAACGTTGGCAGTATCTTGATGGACCGGCACAAGCAGCAGTGCCGCGGTCGCAACCATCAGCAGTGCCGGCCTTGCATCAGCAGCACTCAGTCAGTGTAGGGCCTCCACAAGGGTGTAACTGGGAGGCGCAGTAGGTGGCAAAGGGGGCGGCGACGCAGGACGGCCACAGCTGTAGTGCCAAATCCTAAAGCCCGTCCCCGGCCAGGGTGGTCCTGATTTGGGCCGCTCCTGCGCATATTGACCTGCTCCTGCAAAACAGCAGGCGCAGATCCGAGCAGGACCATAGGGATGACTGGGGCTTATGCGGGTGCAAGGGGAAAACCTCCCCGTGTCCTGCACATTGCTCCTGCTGCCTCCTAATGGGCTTTAGGATACAGCCTTGCTATGTCGGCCTCACTATGTCGGCCTTACTTGGGATTGGCCTGTGAGTAGCACTAACTGACTTGGAGAAAGTTAATATGCCATAAAAGATTAAAAAGAAAGCAAACTGATCAGGAAGCAAGAAGAAGCTTAAACGAAGCTAAACGGACATCCAAATATGATCAGAGATATAGTTGTGCCAGAAAAACATTTACTAAGGTGAAGGTGTTTTTCTTTTATAGTCCTTCTCTATCTGGGCACTCCAGTCCATTAAAGTTCTTGATAATCATCCACCGTATAGCTAGTACTTTCTTATAACATCATTTTTCATTTTGTGAGTACGAGGCTACAAAAGGTTGTGCAGTTTAATTTAAAAGCAATCTGATCAGAAAAGAAAGGTCTGTCTTTCATGTACCTTTTTCATTGTAAGTATCCTTATTTAGCGAAAATGTTGAGCTGAATTCAATGGGTCTTGAAATGTTCTTGAAATTGAGGATTGTTGGTATTGTGTTGTGGTGATGGCGTTTTGGGGACCACACCTTTAGGCTTCTTACAAAGAAAGTAGAGAAAGGGATGAAAAATAAATTTCAAGGGGAAACTGGAATTGTCTTGATAAGGGCGTTTCATATGTAATTTGATAGCAAGTTTAATAGAGATAAAAGGATGCAGACTAAACAGTAGGTTTCAAATGTAATTGCAGCATTTAAAGTATAGTACTTTGGTTTTGGCAGCAAAGCCTTGTGTAGAGAGTTTTTGTTCCATGGTGTTACCGTCGATTAATTCAGCATTACGCTCATTCTGTCCATAGCATTCTTATTTAAACAGCTACATTTAAGTAAGGAAATATAGTGTAATAAAATACAGGAAATGTGGTGTAGTAAGTCAATACCCACTCCTATCGTGGGCCTGCACTGGCTGCAAAAGTGCTGTAAAGTGCTTTGCGTGAGCACAAGGCCCAGGCGTGCTGGTGGGCGGGGCTTCTTGCTGGTGCCAGCGGAGCGACAGAGACCCACCAGAGCAGGAATGTCCAGCCCAGGGACAGGAGAGGGTGGGTAGGGATGGAATGGAGTGGGGCAGAATGGGAGAGGGTGGGCTCCACAGTGCCAGGGCCCACTGAATCCCAAGGCCCTTCCCAAGCCCGGTTTGCCTGCATTGATCAAGATGGACTTATGCTAGCTATGTCACTGGCACAGGTCCTGTTGCAACTGCTGTCGCTTACCAAGGGTAAAGGGGACAGGTGTCTCCATACCCTGAGGAGACCTCCAGGAGCCAAAAATCCCCTGCAGGATGCAAGGTAGCCCACTCCAACACCACTGCATGGGGATTTAGGTTGAATTCGGTTGTGTATAAATGTATTTCTTTGGTCCTTATCTGTTCACCCAAGTGTATTAAGTAATAATGCCTTTGGTGAGCTTGAGGGGTGGTTGGTAGTGGTCAATGATATAATCCTCCTTTTATATATATGAAAGTAGGCTTATTTCTGTTGAGGCCATACTTTGCATTGTATCCAGGTTTTTCCTGGGACGTGTCTGTGTATTCAGCATCATCTTTAATGAACTTCAGTTGCAAGTTACAGTAAACCTCACCAAGGGGCAGATACAAATAGCTGTGGAAAAGCTATCAGTCCAATTCCAAGGCTGTGAAATTGGCCTAGATCAGTGGTTCCCAAACTGCAGGTTGGAACCCACCAGTGGGTTGCAAGCCATTTTCTGGTGGGTCGCAAAACACCCAAAGCAGCCATATTGAAAATATGGGAAGGTGGGATGCTGGAAAGGGGGAGGGCTGTGTGGTTGTTTTGCTTGTGTCAAGGTTGTAAATAGGCTTTTTTCCCTTTCTGATTCCATTTGCTATTGGAAAATGGCTGAGAAATAAACCAACTAATTGCAGCATTCTCAGGAACGCAGCAGGCTATGGTGTCACAATGACGGCACTTCCTGCTGTGACATCACTTTTGGTGGGTCCTGAACAGATGGTCATTCTAAAAAGTGGGTCCCGGTGCTAAAAGGTTTGAGAACCACTGGCCCAGATCATGTTCCCCAGGCATCCAGCATCATGTGCACATACAAACGAATGTGTCAGCAACAAAATACAAACAAAAAATAGTCAGGGAACAAGTAGGGCTTATTGAAAATCACTGTTCATGGTACTAACCACTATGTTATACTAGCTCCCCCTTACTGGTATAACATCTCCTTTGATGGAAACCCTTGCTTATTAGCTATTGTTCTTATTCCATATTTTTTGAAATATGGATACCTACTTGCTTTTTCAGTAGTAAAAAAAAATACGTATTTACTTCTTTACGTCTGTACTCAGTAACTGTCCTGCAGCAACTAGCCTGTGTGGTTTTTTCTATTATGTTCAGTAAGTTTGAGGTTTCTCAGTTTGGCAATATTCTCCTCAGAAGCGTAGTCAGATGCATTTCATGGAAAGGAGAGAGGTGATTAATGAGGTCTGTGCATTAAATCTGTCATGTGTCATGCTGTAATGTCTCTATTAAGCCTGACGTATTTGAGTAAATACGTTTACATTAGAAAGACCTGAAAAACTGGAGCCAGATTAGGTGACTGCTTTAATGAATTATTGAGATAGAGTAGAATCGTGCAACAAAATAAATGGAATCAAATGATGAAGTATCCTTCCACGGTTTGCTTTCAGAACAGCACGGCACTGACTTGGAAAGGGGAGAGAAAAATAATAATCCAGAACTTCTTGCTCCTTTGTACCAAATTCTGACTAGATGAAACAAGAGCTATGCACAGTAGATGAGTTTATTGCCAAAAGGGGGGGGGGCTCTAAAGAATGGTCTCTCATCATGAAACCTCACAATGCTTGAAAATGTAACTTATCAATGTCAGTCTTAATTTCATTCATCCACTCTTTGATAGGAATTGAGAAGAATCATTTAGCAATCATCTTATCACCGCTATAGTGTTTGCGCCATTCATTTTACACATGATCAGATAGAGGAATGATATTTGCATTGTCTCTTCACTTGCCATCCCAAGAAATCTATAGAATACCAAGACGTCTTTGCAGTAAGCTGCCAGCTGTGAAAACAGTGTCAGATGAAAACCAGTAGCACTGAATCAATTTCCACTCTCTTTCCGGTATGTGTTGATTTTTTTTTTTTTAAAAAAAGTTGTACTCCGAGGTGTTAGATAAGATAAGGTAAGAGATAAGAACAGCAGCAGCGGATCAAGTTTTCCAGCAATCGTTTCTGTTTGCACACTGTCACCTGTAATCACGGGCTTTTTTGCACTCCCAGAGAGAGGTCTGCTTTCTAAGGCACCCCAGGGACAAGCAAGGAAAAAAACTGTACTAGCCCTAACAAGAGAATGTGTATACTCAGACATCCTTCTGTGTAGTCACTGCTTTTTGATTTTTGAGGAGAGGTCTGGCAAACTGAGCCGGAATAGGCACACTGACATGCAGATAATAGCATGCGAGTGTCTTTTTCAAGGGAAGCAATTGCATGCTTGAACAAGATGTTCCTCCCCGCTTGTATAATGACTGCAGAGAGAGGAAAGTGGGGCGACATCCACTGACTTGGCTCCCTTGTGAGCTTGCCTCCTGCCCTGCATGAGGTTCTACACATGTGGAGCCGCTGCTGTATCCTGTGAGGCAATGATACTCAAAACGTTTTAGACGGGAACCCACTTTTTTGAATGGTACTCGTGTCAGGATCCACCAGAAGTGATGTCATTAACCTGGAATTGATGTTGTGGCAGGAAGTGACATGATCAAGCAGGAAGCACTGTCATGGTAACATAACAAAATGACACTCCTGAAATGTAAATTGGCATTCTTGGACTGCAGCAATTGTACAACCATGAAACATCCCTGGCAGAAAGCGAGATCAGGACAAAATATGATGAAAAACTCTGAACTAAAAACAATTAAAAAAAAAAAAACAACAACCCTCACTTGACAATTCAAACTGTTAACACTCACAAAATGAAAATAACAAGAGTAAGGTCTGCAGCTTCCGAGATGGCTGCTCCCAGCTTTCCGCAACCCACCTGACATCAGGTTGCAAACCCACCAAATGGGTCCTAACCCACAGTTTGAATAACACTGCTGTGGGGGATTTTTGGCTGCTGTCCGTCTCATCATAGAAAAGTGACGTTTTCCCCTTGCCCCGAGGAAAGCCAGCCTCTGCAGTTGCTATGGGTCAACTCGGATTTGTAGTTGGCGCAAGTCCAAGTTGATCCATGCAGGCAGATCAGACCCAGGAAGTGGGTCTGGAATCGGTGAGTGCTGCCGCCACTGCATCCATCCCCTCCTGCATCTGATCTGCCCACTCATCACACCTCATCTCCTTCTTGTTCCGCTCTCTCCTTTCCATCCCCTGCACTAGGCTTACCTGCGCTAGCAGGCCTTCCAAGGCCTTCCCGCCAGCAGTTTGTGCACATTACAGCTGCTTTTCAGAAGCCAGGATTTTTTTCCCCACAGTACAGAAGTCTGCTGCCCCCTTCCAAAAAGTGTAAGAATTATACAGTCTTTTACCTTGTCATAATATGGATGTTAGCAATATGATTGATGTTCTCAGAAAGTCACACTAACCAAGACCCCAATCCTAACTCCCCGGCACCAATGCTACTGCGCCAATGGGGCATGCTTTGCATCCTGCTGTGGGGAGCAGTTACGGAGGCCTCCTCATGGTAAGCGAAGTTTTGTTCCCCTATCTCAGAATCAGCCTCCAGTTCCCCACTGGGTCTCCTTGGATTTACACCAGCTATTTTGCTTGCCAAGGAGAAGGCAAGCAAGGGCAAGAGACCCTGCCACTGCAATCCACCTCCTCCCTTTCCATTCCATTCCCATTCTCCTCTCCACTCCCCCAGAAACACCCTTGTTCCTCCCCCTTCCAACCTCACTCCCACCACCACCCACACCAGCTTACCTGCACTCCTGGGAGTCGCCAGTAGTGGCAGGAGGATGCCAACACCAACACCATTAGCAATGGCAGCCCCAAAATGGCCTGTGACAGCGTACAATTAAATGATAACTTACGACAGCAGAACAGCAGTTCCTCTGTCATGTTAGTTCGAATTGGGCTGTAAATCATCTGTAATTAAAAATGACCTGCACCATGTTAATCATCTTATTTTAGGTGTGATTAGATGTTTTCAAATCTCTGAAATGTGTTTGGTATAGACATGAGAGCAGTTTGTACATTAGATTGTGCCTAGATACACATTTCCATTTTTATAGATCTACAATCCATGCATTCTATACACAGATTGACACCTGCATTGATTGGAGTGTGTGAATAACTGTATCTGGTGCAGATTAGTGATTACTGTATCTAGGTACAGTTTTACTTAAAGAGTTCTGTAATTAAACAGGCCTTGTTAAAATGGTGCTATGTAGGAATAGCTCTGCATCTGAGGTGTATGTACAAGAAATAATTATTTATGTCTTGAAGATTATAGAAAATTGTGTCCTCCCAGAATAGTAAGTATCTCGCACGCCTTTGTGTCTTCTAAGTAATGTCAAGTTACTCTTCGTCACAGTCTGGCAAAGACAAATAATTGCTTTCTGCTTCTAAGAGATAGTACGCATAGCACATGTCTAATTGCCAATTTTACTGCAGCATTACTGTGGCGTGCAGTTTAGCTATCCCTCCTCTTTGTAGAACACAGTAGCGTTGTGGATCAACTTTCTTGTTAGACATAGTTGGAGATTCTCCACTTTTATCATTATATTTCTACAGTGCTCAAATACAGTAGCATTATAACAAGCATTCTGGAAAAGGAGCATTTAAGTTGAGCACAGATGATAGAACAACTAATGTTCCGAGGAGTATATATAACTTTTGACCAGGATACAAGTTCTGTTTATACACACTGGGGCAGAAGCCAGTGACATCACACACGTTTACTTCCTTTGGTGATTTGAATTGTAGCTTTTATAGCATGTCCGCAGTAGGGAAATATTTGTGCTTGTTGACAAGGCTTGTTGACGTTAGTGTAATGCTGCAGTCCTGGACACAACTTACCTGGGACACTTACCACACTTGCCTAATTGAAAACCTTACTTCTGAGTAAACATGGATAGGCTTGCACTGCCTAACTCAGTTTAGCACTATATAAGCAAATTTCTGCGAGCTGCTGCTTGATACTCCCTCTTCCTTCCTTTAAGGAAGAGCTCATGTTTCCAATTTCCCTCTCAGTAGTTCCACTTTGAATATGATTGTGCTTCTACATTCTAACCCAGCGTAGCTGGGCTAAAAAAAAATTAAACCCAAACTCTTGTTTGTCTCAGCACCTGATATTCAGAGATTCATTGTTTCTGATTACAGAGGCTCGATTTAGCTAGATTGACTAACAGTGCAATCCTATACCCCCCTTGCGCTGTGGCACTGGGCTGGCGCTGGACTGCCATGAGCAGCTGTGCCAGTGCTTGGGCGCCATCGCAACCATCGGCAGCGCCAGCCATGCACCAGTCAAGTGTCAGCGGCGCTTGGTCAGCGCAGGGCCTCCACAAGGGCATTCCAGAGGCATTCTGGGGGCATAACTGGGCGGCACAGTGGGCGGAGACGGCGGTTGTGACGCGGTTGTGATGCAGGACGGCCGTAGTGCCAAATCCTAACACCCATCCCCGGCCATAGTGGCCCTGATTCAGGCCACTCCCGCGCACATTCCTCTGTGCCTGCAAAGCAGCAGGCGCAGATCTGAGCAGGCCCATAGGGGTGGCTGGGCTTACGCGGGTGCAAGGGGAAAACCTCCCCTTGTCCTGCACGTTGCTGATGCTGCCTCCTACTGGGCCTTAGGATATTGCCCTGCTGTGTCAGCCTTACTAGGCAGCATAGTATAGGATTGCGCTCTAAATTATACGTATAAAATTATACATGTGAAGAGAGCTGGCCTGTCCATGAAGCCAACTGAAGCAGTCAGGCAGCAGATTAGTGGGGCTTTGTCTGCCTGCTTGCCTATAGTACTCTTTGGAAAAGGAAGAGGAGGACAGAGAGGAAGAGGAAATATGGATGGGGAATAGGGCTAAGCTTGAACTTTGGGCAATAGGAGTAGCAAAGCTTGGCACTTCATTGAGTAAGGGGGCAGCATTTGGCATACTGTCTCAAGGGGCCTTGAGCTGGTCCCACATGACATAGAAAAAGTAAACAGGGTTAACTTTTCTTTCCTAGAACTCTTGGTCACCCCTTTAAATTCATTGGCAATACTGTGAGAACAGAAAATAGATTAATTTATGGAATACGAGGCTTCAAAATGTAATCCCAGTGAGGGTGCAATCCTAAACTGAATTAGGCTGGCATAAAATAAGCCATCAAAGTTTGGCCAGCACAAGGGCCACCGTAAAGTATGTTTGGACCACTCTCTGTCAGAGAGGCCGGCACACAGTCGTGAGCCATCCTCCTTGACTCCAAGAGTGGTCCAAACATGCTTTGTGGTGGCCCTTGTGCTGGCCAAACTTTGCTGGCTTAGTTTATGCCAGCCTAACTCCAGTTTAGGATTGCGCTCTGAATGACAGAACTTTAAAGAAGACTAGGCAAATTCATAGAAGATAGATCTCAGCAATTAGTATGTTTTCCAAAGGTAGAAGTGCAGAAAAAGGTGATGTCTGCTTTCATTAATAATTTACATTACAATTATAAAATGTAAACACTTTAAAAGTGTACTAGTCAATTGTATAGGTGGTATAGTCTCAGCAGATGAAGCCACAGTAATTACCATGAACCCCCCATTAAATAATAAATAAAAACCAAATATAATGGTTTTAATTGTTTGCAGTTTCAGATTTTTTCCCTGCCAATGAGAAGTGCAGAAAGCCGGTTTATGTCTGTTTATTACATTAACACCATTTTATCCCACCTCTAGTAACTGCAGCTACGTGGAATGTTTTTGATGGTGATGGCTGTAAAGGCTATATGGAGTGCGCCCCTGAACACCTGCAGCAGGAGAAGGCCCTTGGCTTTGTGCCAGGAGGCAGCTGCCTTATCACTGTGGGAAGCTGCCTGCTGGAAGGCATCGATCTTTGGTCTGACCCTGCAGGAGCATTCTTACCATTTGCACTCCATTGATAGAGCTGTGGTAGAAGAGGGGAGGGGAGCTTTGGGTCAATTGAACTGAGGGAAAATGTGGTGCAGCTGCTTTGGCAGGACAGGTGGGACAGGTAGTGCTTGCATTGTCTGAAGGCATTTGCTGCCTCGGCACCAAGATTATTTAGTGACATGTCTGCTTGCATCTTTATTGAACATGTTAACTATCTATTTTAGAAAACATTCTACTGGAAATCTTTTTTTATTACAATTAACTAAAAATAATGCTTAACTAAAACGTCTCTGAGGTCAACAAGATAAGATTACAGATATGAAGATCAAAGTACATATTGGAAATTCTGTACTACTCTTTGCTACGTGCCAGCTCTGGAACTGCCTGTGATGACTTTTGGTGAGCTGGTGTAGAGATTTGGGTTGCTCTGGCTATGCTCTGGCTTTCTGGATTGTCTTAGGATCACTTGCTGTTGCTTGGCGTTGGGAAACAGGAATAATAAATCACTTACCAAAAGGCTACTATGATGATAAATGGAAAAAAAAGAAGCACTCTGCAAGATAAGGTAAGGTAAAGGCTTCCCCACAACCAAATGGTCTAGTCGTGACCAACTGTAAGGGCGGTGCTCATCTCCGTTTCTAAGCCTGAAGAGCCGGCATTTGTCTGAAGACAAGCTTCCGTGCTCATGTGACCAGCATGACTATATGCTGAGACGCCCGGAATACCATTACCTTCCCACCGAAGTGGTCCCTATTTATCTACTTGCATTTTTACATGCTTTTGAATTGCTAGGTTGGCAGGAGCTGGGACAAGCAACAGGAGCTCTCTCCGTTGTGCGGTCTCGAACTGCCAACCTTCCGGTCATAAAGCTCAGCAGCAGCGGTTTAACCCGCAGCGCCACCACGTCCCACTTTGCAATAATATTTAATATCCTATCAAATAAGTTCAAACATTTCAAAAGATGTAGAAGATTTAAACCAAATGATGGAAGTTATATCAAGTGCATATCGAGAATATTGGCTATGCAGTCCAGAATGGAAGTGCAGAATTCTGCTTCCGAAGCTCAAACTAGTGTAAAAGCACAGGCATCACAGGCATTGATTACAAGGAAAACACACTTTCTGAAATAGATTAGTATTCAAATTTTGGCTTTAAACCATTGACATTCATTAGCAACTGCCACTTCCTCCTTAGATACCGCTAGCTTCAGATACAAAGATTAGAATATCATCTGGTCCGGAGGAAGTGGATTTTGTGTCCTGAAATTGAAAAAGGAAAAAAAAAAGTCTGAATCAGTTGAAATTGCTTTGAAAACCCAGCGATAACAAGTTTCCGCTTCCTTAATTTAGAGGAAGGAATGATGAGACCATCTGTTAATTAATTTTTTCTTCAAAATATTAACCAGTAATTGAAAATAGCAGTGAAAAAAAGCATTGGAGCTCATAAAGTAAATACTTTACCAATAGAGAGACATTTCTGAAAGCCACTTCATTTATAAGTTACAGCAATTATGAACATTGACACACATGTGCAGACATCATAGCTCCTGCCACCAAAGGTTTACAAACTTACAGTGGTTCCATACAGGAATATTTTCTGTTCATTCACCAGAACCAATATTCATGAGCTACCCGTCTTTTATCAGTAGACCATTCCGATTCCTGCTCTGTTGCTTAAGATAAAAGGTAATTAGAGTTGGCCTAAATCAGTGTTTCTCAACCAGTCGTATGGGTACCGCCAGTGGTACTTGATGTGGTAGCTGGTGGTGCACACAGGACCCCTGCTGCCAGGCAGCAAGACCAGCAGCACCACATGAACAGAAGTTGGAGGCTTGGCACAGTGAGAAAATTCCTGCCATCCACCCTGAGCCTCTTACCAGTGTTTGTCAGTGTCACATTGCATCTGGCCTTCCAACCCAGAAGTAACTGGCTGTGATGTCATCACCAGTTACATCCTGTGGTACTTCCAACAGGTAGACCATGTGAAATGTTACAGTGAGGACAAAAATTAAGAAACACTGGTTCTCTTGCCAATAGCATTGGTGTACCCAGGGCGGGTTTGCCACCTCTTTATGCCATAACATGAAGCAAAACTCACTGTGTGGTCCACTGACAGCCAATCATATACACCTCGGCACCCAGAGGAGCAGGGGCACCAAAATGGCTACCGATGGGCACCATGGCAGCCACCAAGGTCTCTTCAGGGAAGGGGACATTTATCCCTTTACCTTGAGTGAAGCCCTGCAATTGATCTACTTCTGTACCAGCTATTTGGCCGGCACAGACTGGAGAACCCTGTGTCAGGATGTCCGGCCCAAAGTGGGGCATAGAATCAGGTGGTGGAGGCCACTATTGGTCCCAACCCCCATCCAGGCCGGATTCTCGCTTCCCCTACTCATTTCCGCCCCTCTACACCTCCAGCACCAGCGCTACCTGTTCGAGTGGTCACAAATGTGCTTTACGGCACATGTGTGACATTTTTAGCCAGTGGTACGCACATACCATTTATGTTAGGGCTTTTAGGATTGGGCCCTTAATGTTCCTGCCCACTACTGGCCACTATTGACATTCCAAACATACTGACCCTGATTTGCACCATGAGGTCTTCTTTACAGCACTTACAGAGTTGGCAAACTCATTATGTAAACCAGTTTTTGCCAAACTTCTTTGCCTGGCGGCTGCCTTGACCTACTGAACCATTGGCCATGGCTCCCCATTAGGCTACAATCCATTAGGATGTGGGTTTCTCACGAGGATTCTATGGCCCCCCTGGCTGGTTTCTGCCCCCCCCCCCCCCCCCAGGGAGCCACAGCTCAAAGTTTAGGAACCACTAACCTAAGCCAATCCACACAATGAAAATAAAATTAAATTGTGCCAGTGTTCCTTATTTTGCATGAGATTCAAAGCCTACACAGATACATCACTGCTTGCTTTGAACATCCAGACTTGTATTTTAGACATGATACTATTACATGACAGAGAAACGGCACAGCAAAGGAATAAACAAGGACCGGGAACATGACAGTCTTCAAAATGTGCTTGTGTATATATGATCATTAATGGCAAAAAGACTAAACCCTGTCATCTTACTTCTAGATAATGTAGTTCCCATAACCGTCTGTTATGAGCCTCTCTTCCTTCAGGGGGTAGGGCACAATTCAGGACATTCTGGAACGCCATCACTGCAGAAAGGCAAGGCAGCTTAGTTGCTTGTAAAAAAATCCAAATAAAAAGTTTAGACTGCATTTCTTCTTGGTATTGGAGCCATACTAGTCCTTTCCTATATATATTACCTGAGTATTCATAGTAGGGTACGTGCCTTGGTAAACGATGCACAGTTTATGTAAGGAAGGGCAATTCATAATGTTGCATGTGTGAAAATGGATGGATAAGATTTATCTAAAGGAAGTCATTGTACTAGCACTAAATGCTTATTTGGAGAGTTCACACACTAGTGAACACAGACAGTGCTGAATTCTTAATTTTACAATATGACTATTTAATTTGGAGGAACTGCCAAACTATTTTCATTTCTTTTCATCAGAACCTCAGCTAAACCTTTCAACAATCTTGTTTTATGAGACTTGCAATCAAAAATTAGTTGCAGGGAATCTTCAAACACATCAGAGGTTGAGGGCGCAATCCTAACCTGGAGTTAGGCCAGGCCAGTTAGGCCAGCAAAGATTGGCTGGCACAAGGGAAACCATAAAGCGCGTTTGGACCATTCTTGGAGTCAGTGAGGACGGTACATGTCTGTGTGCTGCCTCTCTGACTCTGAGAGTGGTCCGAACATACTTGACGGTGTCTTTTGTGCCAGTGAAACTTTGCTGGCTTAACTGTGCTGGCCTAACTTTTCCCTTCCACCCATCCAATTGTGTTTTCCCTAGTCCTGGGTAGTCCTTGCTGGCTTTCCCTTATTATTAACTAGCTTTTATGTACCCGGCTTCGCCTGGGTGTTTATAGGTGCCATCCCTGACCCCCCCCACTCACCAGGCATACAGATGGCCCGTTTATATGTCCCATCCCTGCCCCCCCCACTCTCATGTGTGCCCGAGTGTTTATATGTCCCATCCCTGACCTCCCCCCACTCTCATGTGTGCCCGGGTGTTTATATGTCCCATCCCTGACCC
>JAJKFI010000014.1:8796031-8877718 GCA_029204185.1 Lerista edwardsae
GGCCAAACTTTGCTGGCCTAACTGTGCCAGACGAAGGAGTTCTGGTTAGAATTGCACCCTCAATGTTTGAGTGTTGCCGTTTTCACAGATCAGATTGTTGGCATCGGCCAACAACCAATGACTGAAGAAAGCGTTGCTTGCCTGCTGTTTCTTAATTGTGATTCCCAGTTTGTGGCAAACAGGTTGTCTGAATCATTCACCACAGACAGACATCGCTTCCCTCCACAGACCTCTGAAATATGGGTCAATGATATGAAGGGAAAATTGCAGTTCTGCTGACAGTGAGTGGCTGTGAGCTGAACTGTGAGCTCAGATTCATCACAAATGTGGGAGAAGAGAAGCAGCAGATGCCACACTCAGTGTGACTGCTTACACTTGTCTTGGCTCTTGAACCAACTCTTTCCTCAGCCAGGAGGATTCTGCAGTGCAAAAGAGACTGTTTCGGCTTGTGTTTGCCTAGCCAGAAATAAATACTGTGAGAATTGCAAGCATTACTTGCGGAGGAGTGCACTGCCTTTCTGTATGCCTCTGTAAATAACTTCTCAATCCTTTGTGTGCCTCACTATCTTTTACCACGAAAGGTTTGAATTCATCTCTGTAAAGTCTTCCCCATTGTCCGTGCTTTCAGACATAATTCCATTTCATGGAGTCCAGTGGAAAAAGCATTCCGCATTGTGTCAGAACTGCCTTTATGGAGTTCAGTGTAGATTGGATACAGTAAGCAATTTTGTTCAGAATACGTGTTTTTCACATCACGTAGGCTGACCAAGATAAAGACTTTATCTTTTGACACATATGTTAAATTCTGCAGCAAGGAAAAAGGTGCCCTCAAGTGTTACTAGCAGTAGTATTTGCTACAACTACCCAAAGCTATACACTCAAGAAAAGAGGCATTTTACCTGCTAAAAGAGGTATAATTAAAACTACCAGATACACATGGGGACAGAGTGCCTCTACCTTTAACCATTGTATAGAAGAGGGAATTTGGGCAGGTGCAGCTTTTGAAACCCTTCCATGACGAGCTGCACCTGCCCAAATTCCCCCTTCTATATAGTGGTTAAAGGTATAGACAATCTGTCCCAGTTTATATCTGGTAACCCTAGGTATAATTATCATAGTTAAAGTGGTCCTCACATCCATTAGCCAAACGTCTGCACAAATAACACTGATGCAGTTAAGATGGAAATACTAAGAACGTCTGTCATAGTTAGATCCTATAGGTCAGAAACTTCATGATTTGAGAGGCAAGATTCATAACGACGACAATAGGGCCTCTCTTTCCAATGGGCATACATTGCGATCAATAATGGGGTAAAAACCAGGCTCACTACCTGATAAGTTATTTACTGTACCATGGCCTTATGATTGCTGCCAGCAGAATCTCAGGAGTGAAAGATAAGCCAATCAGCAGTGCAAATGCAGGCATGAATAGCAACTTGTTGAACATTGTGGCTGTGTGTGTTGGAGGGAAGGAGCAAAGGCAATGCAAATGCAGGCTTTGGCCAAACCCACCCCTGTCCTGGACCCAATCCACCCAACCCCTGCCACCAGGGCCACCTCATTTTGCCCTCCCCCATCCCTGTTCCGACCTCCAGGGCCACTTTGCCTCCATCTTTCTGCTGCTCTGGCGTATGCAGGAAGGCTCTGGCCTTCCCACTGGCACTCCAGGAGTGAATGAGTCCACTTGCTGCCTGAGCGCCTTTTATTGCTGGCGCTAACCACTTTATGGCAGTCAGCACCAGCAGAACACGCATTCTACTTTTGCCTGGCCCAATTAAGAGTGGGCTGTAGGAGTTAAATGTACAATAAGTGCAAACAGGGATAGGCTGTAGCATGTGCAAGTGCCGCCATGATCCTCCTACTGCCAAGCTATCTCTGGCTTGGCCAAATCCCTCTCTTGATCCACCCTCACCATCGAATTGTCGGTGATCCTGGAGATTCTGCAGGCTGCTGTTGCCTGTGGGCAGCTTCCAGGGCTTTGCACTGGCAGCCGCAGCTCACCAAACAGCAGAGCAGTTGCCGCAGCACTGGCCCGGGACTTACTGTGGCAGATCCTGAGATCAACAACCATAAGGACTAGATATGTTTGGCGTTTTCTTGCTCTCATTAATGGCCATGCAGCATTTCATTGTTTTAATTAATTGTGGGTGCAATCCTAAACTAGCATTTGGCCAGCCCAAGTCCCTTGTGCCAGCCTAGGAGTGTTGGAAATGCACCATAAAACACATTTACACCCCTCCTCCCTGACTCTGAGAGAGGTCCAAACATGCTTTAAGGAACGTTTGCAACACTCCTGGGCTGGCTCAAGGGATTTGGGCAGTGGTGTCAGCCTACCGGTTCACTGGGCGGAGTTTCTTCGCTCGCTGGGAGGGTTTCCGTGGTGATCGGCAGCGTGCTTGCTGCCTCCCGTTGCGTAATGGCGAAAGCCCTATGGCATAGTAATTCTCACTATTACTATGTTTACTATTACACATGTTCTTTAGAAACAAATAAAAAAAAATCTGTGCCAAAATTCTGTGGGCACAATCCTAACCTGAAGTTAGGCCGACACAGTTAGGCCAGCAAAGTTTGGCTGGCATAAGGGACACCGTAAAATTTGTTTGGACCACTCTCGGTGTCAGAGAAGCCAGCACACGGACATGCGCCATCCTCCCTGATTCCTCCCTGTGGCCGAAACACACTTTACGGTGGCCCTTCTGCCAGCCAAACTTTGCTGGCCTAACTGTGCCGGCCTAACGTCAGGTTAGGATTGAGCCTTGAAAGTCACAGTCACTATAACCGCAATACTTCTTTAAAAAATCATGTATTTGAACATAGTGTGTTGGGACTATCTAGACAAGTATTGTCTATTGGCAGTGACTCTCCAAGCAAGCCTTGTTCTTTTTGTTCATCAGAAGACCTTCTTTAAGCAGAGGTTCTGTTTGTCAGCACCCCTTCCTTCCCTTCTGCCCATCGTGCTTTCTGTTGCCTTTCATTTTTGAGTTTTATCCCATTATGCTGTATTCCTGTATCTTAGAATCCTGCTGCCAGATGAGGACACTGGACAGTGGAATAGGAACCTTTCCTCTCCCAGACTCAGGAAACCGATCAACTGGACGACACGTTTCTAAACAAGAACCGGAGTTAGAAACCGAAGTGTTCACAACACCTGATCAAGCCTTCCTTCAGGCTTCTTCCGAGAAAGCCAAAACCCTTGAGCGAGAAGTGCCTTCAACAGCTAGTACGAATCAGGGATCTGCGGGTAGCATAATTACTCATTCAACATCAGATCCCACCATGACTGCTAGAGGTGTACGACCTTTCCAAAGTCGCCTTCCAAAACTGGCTTCAGCAGGTAAAATGACAATTATGCTGGAAATTAGATTCTTTGTGCCCTGATGTCTGTTCCCATTAGCAGAGACCTGTACTAATGACATTGGATAAAAGACAAGTGAAATATGCAGCTGAAAAGACTCTTCATCCCACTGTAGAAGGTTAACAAGCTAGCAACCACACGAAGGTTGAAATCTTGTTACACAAAATGCTTGTCTGCTATTTTTTAAAGAGAACTGTAAGATGCAGCATGTCTCTAAGTAGCCTACAGATGGTATGTGACAATGGCAAAACAGGACAGCAACCCACAAACACAGCCAAGAAGCTCCAGAAATGTCAGAATTCCTGAATTTGTAATATATAAAGGTACCTGTGTGATGAAAGTGTAAAATAGCTGGTACTAGTGGAGCTTAAGAAACCATTAGGCCAGTGGTTCCCAAACTACAGATTGGTACCTACCAGTGGATCACAACCTGACTGACAAGGAAAATGGATTGAGCCCTATGCAAGCCAAAAAGGAGCAGCACTTGGGCATGCACTAGTTTACATGCCTCCTTTTGTAAAACAAAATTGTAAAAACAATTTTGAAGGCCAAGCAAAGGGAATTGCAAGGCTGCTAGAATGGCCTTGATCTAATGAATGCAGAGATCAACAAATGCTCCAGAAGGCTGTCCCCCCCCCAACATAGTAAAAAGGATAAAAACAGAGGCTTGAGCAGCTAGAAACATGAAACTTTGTTTCAGTCTCATAATGTATAAAGCTGGGTGGGCCCCAATAAGAGTGTCATTTTAAAAAGGAGGTCCTGGTGCTAAAATGTTTGGGAACTACTGCATTAGGCCATTGTGAATATGGAGTAATGGGTATAGGACATTACTCAATTTGCAACCCATGCAATTTTCTTGTTCAGCAAAGGAAAGTCTTCATCATCAGGGTTGGCAGATCCCTGAGGCCAACTGGAGCAGTTCTCTTAGGCAGCAGATTGATGGAGGACATCCATCAGTATCCATCTACTTGCCTCCGTAGCTCCTCCTCCTTCCATTCCCTGGATTGAAAAAGAAAAAAAGATAGAGAGGAAGCGGAAATGTGGAGTGGAGTGCTGAGCTAGAACACTAGTGAGTAGGAGCAGCAGAGGCTAGCAGTTCACCTGGTAAGCGGGGGTCAGCATATTACATGCATCAGGGAGGTCTTGGTTAGCTGTGCTCATCATGATTTCTGCTCAGTGGTATCTGCGCATGCATCCAAGTCGGATGGGTGGCTCAAGACGCCACAGCTACTCCCAAAGAATCCCATGAATGACAATGCAGATTCAGGAGATGCTATCTGCAGGTTGATCAAGCTGCCCGTGCAATCTGGGAGCCTCTGCATCATCTTTAGGGCACCACTGCTGCAGATACTGCTGTGCTTAATTTGTGGCAAAACGTGCAATCCAGTTGCTAAGGGTGAAATCCTCTACACTTAACCCAGCAATAAGCCCCACTGAATTCTGGGAGCCTGACTTCTGCATAGGATTGAGTTGCATTTATAGTTGTTGAAATGGCCATTACAGCAGTTGGGGTGAGTAATGCAGCAAAGGCGATGTACATAGGTAAGTACCAGCACAAAAGAGACGTGGCATGATCTTTATGGGAAAATGCACATTTATACCTGTGTAGTAATGTGGCACCATAGTGGTTGTTTTCCTGGTCAAATAACATTTTCACCTTGAGGCAACATCTGCCACCATAAAATAAACATAAAGCTTGAAAGCAACCTAACAATAAATGTAAGTCTTTGATAAATATGATCACTACACAGAAATACATCAATATCCCAAGAGCATAAAATGCTTAGTTGAGCTAGAGAGCATGTGCCCTTATATATAAAACATATAAATCACCATGAAATAAAAGTGGTGTATTGAGGCCCCAATTCTTCAATCTGCAATTCTTATGACTGCTTTGGCTGATGTGTATATGGATCCGCATAAATCCCAATATTTCAAGCCTCTTCACGTGTAGAATTATGTATGGAATTCAGGACTGAAAACACAGATGCCTGTAAAGTGAATGTTTGCAGTAGGAATGTTTGCAGTAATAACAAGTTATTACTGACCTTGTTATTACTTTTGTCCATTTCCCCCTTTTTTTATATGCATAAGGAAATAGCTCTGGGACAGTCTACCTGGAAGTTTCCTGCTTCCACCAGTGACAACAGTGGTTTCCTTAAAGAGAGATAAGACAATGTTGTGTTTGAATGAATGAATGAATGAATGAATGAATGAATGAATGAATGAACAAACGAATGAATGAATGAATGAATGGCATTTTACATTTTGACTTCCTACCACGCAAACCTTCAAGCGACTAACAAATCGTTTAAACAAATGAGGCAGTATAATAGAATATCAGACAGCCCAAGCCTAACCACCAGTGGGGCTACGTGGGTCACACTGTATACAGCACTGGCAAGCAGCAGGCTGAAGGTCTCCTTGAGGTAAGGCGACGTTCATTCCCTTGTCCTGGAGAAAGCCCCAGCCACCGATTCGGGGTACTCAGACCTGTGCTAGCAAAATCCCCCTCCCCTTCGTCCCTTCTCTGCTCCTGCGCTACTTGGAGCAGCTCTTACCTGCTCTGACATACGTTTCTCCTTGCACTGGTGCCAGCAGGATGACACAAGCTTTGCTGCCAGCACCATTAATTCCTATGTCATTGCAAAGCACAGGTGCTTTTGTGACAGCTTGTGCTGGGAGAGAGCTCGCTTCACCGGTGCAAGCAGAGCTTAGAATTGCACTGAAAGGAAATCAGGAAATCCCATAAGCTAGAATGAGAGCAGGAACAGCATTGACGACAGTCAACTACCAAAGACATGGGGGAATCAATTGTTTGTACCTGATGCCAAATAATGAATTTATTGATACTGTTTTGAGTGTCTCTGGAAAGAGCTCTGTAAACAGGAAGTCACCACAGAAAGGCCCTATCTTTGCTCACTACCTGCCTATCATATGAAGGGGGGGGGACCTTTGAACTACAAGCAGGCAATGAAGATGTGAAGGGAGATGATTATAAAAACTGAGGGCACTTGAATATGCAAGCAGCCCTGCTTCATTTAGAGCAGTAGAATTTCCACTTGACCCAGTAGCAGCGTTGTCATGCAGCCGGAACGCTGGGCGGGAGGAACGGGTGAGCGGCAGCCCGCCCGTTGCGTTCCGGTCCGTTACGCCATCTTCCCCGCCCCCGCGGGGGTGGGGAAGACGGCAAAACGGACCGGAACGCAAAGGGCAGGCTGCCGCTCACCCGTTCCTCCCGCCCAGCATTCCGGCTGCATGACAACGCTGCCCCGTAGGCCTCCTGGCAGGCCCTTTCTCTTGCCCTTGGGGCATGCACTCTAAATATAACACTCCTTCATGCCACCCTTATTAATCATTCCAGGCCCCAGAAGTTATTTATAGATCTAGACTGGGTTTTCAAACTCATTTCATACATTGGGTCGAATAATATTCACAATGCCGGTGGAAGACCGGAAGTTACATCATTAAGCTAGAAGTAATGTCATTAAGCAGATGATGGCCAGAGAGAAGCACGTTTTGTCTCACTTGGGAACTCAGCTGCAAGTGAAAGATGAGAAACCATGCAAATCTTGATCATATTTTTAAGATATGGTAGAATCCAATTATCATCACGCTGCCCTTTCAACAGTGACAGCACAGCACAGCTGCTGAGAGCAGCGGATAGTGGTGCTGGGAAGAGCCCAAGGGCCAGATAAAAAGCTTCTGCAGGCCATATCCAGCCCCTGGGCCTTATGTTTGACACCCCTGGTCTAGGCTAACTCCCGTTGGCTGTGCAAGTGTGACTGTTGAGGACCGAGGATCCACCTCTTGCTGCTAGCTGATGTCCTGGAGGAAGGAGCTAGGACAAATCTACCTAAAATGAATGAGCATAGTTGAAATAAAGTGAATTTGCTTAGATCTTATTACTTCAGCCCAACCTTTCCCAAGCTTTCTAGCTTTCCCAAATGCTGTACAAAGGAGGAAAAATGTGTTTAGCCTGCATAATGGTGTGACAAAAATCACCCTTCACTTCCATGCAAGACTTCAATATTTGACTCAAGTCTCCTGCAAGATTACCGAATAATGTTTTGCTAATGTGTCAATATTTAAATTGAAGAGAGGAGTAAACAGGCTGCATTAAAGGTTCTTGGGGGTTTATGAGAAGCCTTCTAATTAAACATGTCGGAATTTAGTTGATTTAGCAATATTCCCAGTGCAGTTTTGCACTGGTTTTAATGGAATGCAAACACACATTGTACGCTTCGCTGGAAACTCCCCTGTTTATTTCAAATCAAACCAAAGAAAAGATATTTTTAATTCACATTATTTTTTGAAAGAAATGTATTGTTAATTAATGGCACAACTAAGGGAGATTCAGAAGAGAAATCTTAGTTATAGATTATATGCTACATGCTTGGATAGCCACATGTGTGACCTCAATTCAGCAGTGCGCTGCAGAGTAGACTCCATGATTAAACACTGTCATTATAACAAATTGAATAGAAACTGCAAGCACTGAATTGCTTCATAAGAAGTCAGTAGCAGTAAGATTGTCCTGATCTTAATGCTAATATTCAGCTCACTAGCCTTCTTGGGTTTGTTTCATAATTAAATTGTCTCGAAGGGATGTAAAAAAAAGTGGTATACAACAGATTGGGAGGTCAGCTTTCTCATTTTTGAATTTTATCATCTGACCCATCTCTCTTACGGCACTGTGTGTGCCCACACACACACACGCGCACACACACACACACACACATGCACACACACTTACACTCATATCATACTGCAGTTATCACTGAATCCCACAAAGCATTGTGAATGTTGATGTCCTCTTGTTCTACACTGTGCTTCAGATAATGAAGAAAACGAGTTGTCTGAGACCTTTTATGGTGATATCTTCCTTCGAGTGAGGCACATTAAACTGCTTGGCCTTTTCTTCTTAATTAGAAGATTAGGGCCTGCCTTGTTCCTTCTCTTCCTCTCACCCTAGCATAGCATTCCTCAACCAGTGGTACTCGCATTACCAGTGGTACTTGAGGTGGTATCCAGTGGTACCTGTGGTACTCCCAAACCCTCACCACCTGGCAGCGAGACCAGCAATGGAATGTGACAAGCAGCAGTAGGAGTTTCAGCTCAGCAGGCAGAGCTCAAAAAAGCCCTCCTGTCCATCCTGATCTTCTTACTGGTGTTGGTCATGTTACATCTGGCTTCCCAACCATCAGTGGCATCATCAGTGACACGGCCACTAGGTGGACTATGCAAAGTGGTACAGCAGAGGACAAATGCTGAGAAATGCTGCCCAAGCACATTAGGAACTAAAAAGAACTTTCGGAATTAAAAGGAAGAATCTTATATATCCTGAAAAGAAGAGCTTGGCATAGCATAGTCAATGCAACTGATACAGCTTTGGTAGGCAGTCTCTTGATCGCTTTAGCAATAATCCTGATCCGTGATCATTTAGACATCAGTGCAAAGTCAGGTCAACCGAAATCTTCATTAGGGACTGTGCATACTGTGTATGCATTTCCAGAGTAGAGTATGACTAAGCATCTAGTCCTCATGAATGCAGATGAAAAAACATCACACGATGGAAACTGAATACGATAGAGGCTTCGAAATCCTTTTTTGGACATACAGTAGTGTGTGTAGCTCAGAGGGTTCATTGTGCTTTATTCAGCTTCCCCATCATCCTACCTCCCTTCCCTGAAGTCTCTCCTCCGCCTGTCAGGCAACAATTCAAATATTGCACTGATAACACACTAAGTAAAGCGAGCTCTTTATAGGGGAACTGTGTGTTCAATGTGGATAAAGTGAATGAACCTGAGCCTTGTATGAAAATGGAACGAAACTCTGTTTTTCACGCTCAAAGGATGAAGTTCAAAATCTTTTTTCCCCCCCCTATTATTCAGGAATAATGAGCCCTGTAAAAAAAAGCAGGCAAGAGGAGAGCTCTCCGACTTCTGCATCATTAGAGCATTCAGAAAAAGGCGGTAACAAGACAACGTTTCCAGACTGGAGCATCAAAAAGGCTATTAAGACCAAGGTACAAACGAAGCCGCGAACGAGGCACTTATTTTATTTCTTTATTTCTCACATTTGTAGTCTCCCCTCCTTCCTTCCTGCAAGTAGCTGATGGGATTCTGGGGGGATTTTTACCCTGTTTTAACTTCAGAACTGCTCTCTGCAGTCGGTTAGATGGAGAGGGTGCAGCTGGCCCAAAGCGTTTCTGGTGAGCTTCATGGCTGAGTTGCAATTCGAACATTTGTCTTCCTGGTCCAAAGCACTCTGCCCACTGCACCCTCTGCCTCTTTGATACTGGGCAAATGCCAATGCTGCGCAGCATGTCTTCATCGGAGGGAAGGAAGGCTAACTTTCAATCCATGAAGCCTAAGCCCTGGTGTGTGTGTGTGTGTGTGTGTGTGTGTGTGTGTGTGTGTGTGTGTGTGTGTGTGTGTGTGTGTGTGTGTGTGTGTGTGTGTGTGTAGATAGGCTAGTTCTGCAATAAGAAGATGGGGGAGTGGTGAGAACCCCTTCGCGTCCCTTCACCTGACAGCCACCAGTGCGAACCTTTGTGTCAATGGGCAGTCTCATGGAAGCCTGATTTCTGCAATTTCATTCCCGTGTTGTAGGATTACAGTTCATATGAACTGGACCTATATGCAGTCAGGCACTTACACTGAAAGTTGCCTGCATGCTATGAAGCCCTTGTTCCAGCCTAGCTGAATATATGAACTGAAAAGTGATGAGCAGGATAAGGGCAAAATACAGAGGGGGATAGTTCCTTAAAAGGAGGAATAAAATGGGATCAACAGTCTCCCTTTAAAAATACAAGAGCCAATTGTCTTTGGGTGGCATGGGGGGTCTGGAAAAGCTTGGACCGTTGACCTACTTACCCAAGTCATTTTGAAGGAGAAACCCAGAACCGACTGGCTGTCATTTTTTGATGTACCACTCCTCTTGATGAACCTGGAAACCGCTTCTGGGTTGGTCCAAGGCCCGCGACCATTTCCATTGACCCTGGTGTGCACCCGAATCCATTTTGCCCGGTTTGGAAAACACTTCCACGATGTGTTCAGGTGCCCGCTGGGCCAACAGAGCAGAGTTGCGGGCCTTGATGCAACTCAGAAGCGGCTTCTAGGAGCACCCAATACCACCCTGTGGCTCTGCACCCAATCTGCAGTTGCAAAGTTCCCAGATGAGGAGGGGACAGCCCACTTTACAGAGGTCTCCATCCTTACGTTTGGATAGCAAAACAGTTATTGCAGCAAATGCACAACAACCATATGGAGGATGGAGGAACCACTTATGGAAGAACATCAGAGAGTCAGGCTATTTAAAGAAGTATGCCCAGCAGAAAGGTCCAGGGGCATTTTCTGCCGAGAATTGAACCCTGCCTCCTTCATAACATGGAGTTTTTGCCCCAGAGTCATTGACCACACGCACTTTCTAATTAAATGGAGAGTCTGTACATCAGGAATGCTCATTTATAACAGTGGTGGCTTGGAGCTTCCTCTTGTGTTCAAGACTACCATACTTTTTTCAAGGATTCATATGCAGCGGCCTGACAAACGCAGCATTATAGTCACCGCATAAATCTGAAAGGCCTCTACAATTGCTCAGGCTAGAGTTCTTGAGACTAGGGATTAGCTCTTTGCTCATGCCTGGACAATGCTAGCTTGACGATGAAAATCTATTTTCAGAGGTTTGTGACGACTAATTATATAATCAATGGCAAATTGAGGCAGTGAAATAAATAGGTCAGGCTGAGAGACAAGAGAGAAAATGGCTTGCCTATTGTGCTGCACTCTAGATTCTTTTTGTTCAGTGAAACCTGGATTTGTCTTTTACATTGCTTTGTACAGGACAGGGCGCTGAGAGTCTGCACGTACTCTGCTAGCAGTAGCAGCGATACTGAAACAGAACTGGAGTACGAAACAAATGATTTTGGAACCGGAGGGGAAAAGTTGGTAGATTTAATGAAAAGCAACAAACAAGGTAATTTAAAATTTGTGCACAGCGATTTATAGATCCCACCTTCGTTGTGGCCGTTGCTGTTTGTGGTTTGTGTCTGTCTTGTTTTCTCATCTCTTTTCAAATCTCATTTTCCGTTATGTGTTTTTATTGTATACGCTCATCAATTTTTTTCTCTTATACCATGTTTGCCACTACAAGCCTAACGATAACGTTTTTTAAAGTCCTAAATCCCTGTAGTGTAACTAAAAAGTCCCCAATTGGATTATTACTTCAATAAAGATGGAATATGAAGGGTTTTTTTTTGTTGTGTAATTGCGTACTTTGTCAGTTTAAAATAACCCAATGAGCTGCGAACACAGTTTCCTCAACTCCATGTTACTATAACGCTGCTCTCACTTTTACTGTAGAGGCCATACCATGTCAGAATTCCCATTGCAAATAGCCATTCCTCTCCCCCCTCCAATTTCTCCAGATATGTCTAACATTAATTAGAGCCGGAAAACCAAATATTTTAGTGGATTTCAGCCATCAAATGTAACTGGTATGTATGCAGGACCAACAGTTTTAAAGAAAATGTAGAATAAAATTTAGGTAGTACATGTATGCTGCTGAAATCTATCCTGGACCCATGAGCTGGTCAGTGAACTTTGTTCCAACATAGTGCTGATGACTATGTGCAACATAGAATGTTGTATTTGAACATATGTATTTGGGAACATATGTATTTGGGAATACCGAGGGACTGAGTTTTGAGTTTAAGCATTTAGGGCCAGCGATGGGATACAAAGTACTTGGGGGAACGGAGGGCAGGACTTAGACGGGACTACCGTTTGATTGGCAGCCCGTCCATGTACTTCTGCTTTTCGTTCCGCTCGCCCCGTGGCCATCCCTGGCCTCGGAGGGGGTGCCTGCTCGCCAGGGGGGAAGGGTGCTGCCAATCAAGCTGTAGTCCCGCCTAAGTCCCGCCCTCTGTTCCCCCAAGTAGTTGTAGATCCCATTGCTGTTTAGGGCCAGTGCTTTAGCCCCACCCACCCCCAGGGACCCAAGCTCTGCTTGGGTACTGGCTTTCCCTGCCTTACCTTGTGCAAGGTGGAAGAGGGGAAGGACAACCCCCACATTAATGAAGCAGTGGAGGGATTGCAGTTTTCATTGGCCCAGTTGTATTGGAAGAGCAGGTTGTGTAGGGTATTACCAAATAACATTAACAGAACAATCCTATGCAAAAGTCTCATGGAATTCAATGGGGCTTGCATTTAGGTAAGCATGCATAGGATTGCAGCCTTACTGTTCTTGGAAGTAGTTTTCCAACGCTCCTATACTGGCCAGAAAAAGCAATGTGGTTTCTTTTTGACATATGCAAGTACCTTTAAATTAAGAAGGTCTTTGACTAACCTGAGGACACGAGTGGGCAAATTAGAGACTAGATTCTCATGGGCAAATTAGAGGCTAGATTGCAGTGAGTGTATTATTTTGTCCAGAGTGAAATTGTTTTCAGAGAAAAGGAAAAACAATTCCAAACTAATCCTTTTTACCTTACAATTAAATAGCAAACTCTCTTTTTGAGATTCTGCTGCAATTTAATTAATGACTCTGGAATGTTTCCAGAATCAATATTCGGACATGGGAGATTCATTTATCAATTGGGAAGCGGCAGCAACGTATTAGCTGTGGCCCCAGCACATAGTTGATTACACCTTATAGGGAAGGAACGGGGGAGGGTGCCTGCATTTGGTGACTGCCCAAGCAGGCAATCAGTGATGTCAGAACTGATTGTCAAATTACACGTTCGCATTAGGAGTGCACTGAAGTAGCAGGTTGCAGTAGACTAGTGCTTCCCAATCTGTGGGTTGTGACTCACCATTGGGAAGCAAAACTGGGCCAATCCCCCTTAAGGGGGATTGTGTCCTCCTTGAATATTTTTACATACCTGGAAGGTTGGGGTGCTGTCAGAAGGGTTGGGGAGGCCCACAGCCCCCACCACGGGTCTCCCTGAGGCAAAGAAAAGCCTTGTTTTGTGCTCAAAAGTGCACTTCTGGGATTCGTTTTGCACTCAAAAGGCACTTCCGAGTCTCGCCCCCTGCTCCACCCCTCCCTCCCGCCCCAGAACGCCCTCCTGCTCCGCTTTGAACAGCCACATTGCTGGCGAGCAGCAAACTCACCGCTCACCAGCAACCGGTGCTGCCTCCAGAGCATGAGCGGCCGGCGTTGCCAAGGCGGTAACAGCTTATGGCGCTGCCCCAGTAACAGCGGTGACAATGGTAATGGCACTGCCCCAGCGCCAGCTTTAACAACGTTGGAGGTGCTTTACAGCGCCATTTGCAACAGAGTCACGGCTGGTACAAGCGTGCTGCTACGTTGGGCTCCTTAGGATCGGGCCCTTAACGTTTTCATTACGGTGTTCATTACGGTGAATGCAAGCGCCAGTTGAACAAATTACCCTGCTCTGTTGTTATTCTGTGAGTTATGTCTGTTCCCATGTTTTGGTTTTATCTGGAAAAATGTCTAAACATTTGGAATTAGCACATGCACCATGTGTGGTTCTTTTTTTCATTTAAGCACATACCCACTTTGATTATAAAACTGTGCACAAAAAGCATATTGATCTGTTTCCTGTTTGCTCTGTGACTTGATTTTATTTATTTATTTATTTATTTATTTATTTATTAGATTTGCATTCCTCCTTGCTCCCCAAAGGGAATTTAAGGCAGCTAGCAACCAGTAATAGTTATATAGATATAAATATAGATATAAATGTAGATTAATGAAAGCACACATGCTCATTAATTAAATTAGGTAATTCCTAACCCCCAAATCAAGGAAGAAATCTGGGTGGGAAAATGTCAGAAGCACTTCTTGTGTCAATTACATTCCAGAGCCAAGTGCCCCATTATGCTAAGCCCACAGTTGGGAATGTCGTGCTTCACTTTTTTCCCAACTTTACTAGACTGATCAAGATCAGGACCGTGGCATGAGATGAAGAGAGATTTAGAGCCCAATCTTATGTATGTTTACTTGGAATTAGGTCTCATTATAGGGGCTTACTCCCAGGTAGTTGTGTTAGGATTGCAGCTCTAACCATTTGCTTCGCTGTTGTCCTGATCTGCATTCGGTCTCCCTTGGATGCTTTTTGTGAAATGAAGCCCGTCTGCACCACCTGAAGTAAAACAAAGCAGGTAATTTGGCCTTGATTCCTACAAGCCCCCAGTCAAATATTATAGTGCTTTGCTGTGTGTTCCTTGCAATGACAGAGCAGTGTTGCGACTGCACTCCCTCCTGGCAGCACCTCACTTTTATTCCATCAACCAGAGTGGGAAAAGAAAATGATGCCGCTGGGCTGTATTGTTTCCTTTCTTTTGTTCAGCTCAGTTGCTGGTCTTTGCAGTGAAAGGCAGGAAAGAGCAGCCGTCAGAGTCCAAAAGGAACCACAACAGTTCAAAAGCGCTTGTTTCCCTTTTGGCTTCTGAAATTCAGGGGGGGGGGTGCTAGTGGGTGAGTAGCGGCGACTGTGACTCTTTCCTTGCTGGTTGCCTGGGACCAGGGGAGACAACAAAAGGGTCTTTCCAGCCATGAGTGCCTGCAGCAGCTGTTGGGATTGACAGCTGTGACAGGAATATAGACTTTGGTGCATGAGGTGACTGCATTGAATCAGAACTTGGCATAGAGTTTGTAATGTCTCTGACCACAGTCCACCCTGTTGTCTTCGCTAGCATCCATTATCTTGGAGATGGGGCAACCCACAAAGCTACAATACAAACAGCCCAATCCTAACTCCCCGTGGGGTGATGCTTTGGTGCCAACGTGGCTTCCCCTGAATCCCATGCAGATGTTTTGGCATGTTGAGACCTCCTCAGAGTAAGGGGACACTTGTTCCCTTGTCTCAGGGTAAGCCCCAGCGACTGCCAAGGGTCAGCTCAGACCTATGCCAGTTCTATAGCTCATGCAAGTCTGCAGTGACATGTGAATGTGGATCAGGCCAAGGAAAATAGTTAGGATTTAACAGGTGCTACTGCCACTGAATCTGCCCCCCTTCCTGGGCCTACCCACAACCACCCTCGTGGTTCTACCCCCTCTTGACCTCCTGACACCCTGCTTTGCCTTTCCTGCTTTGGTACATCCAGTGTCCATTTTTGTACTCCATGTACAGTGTCCATCTACATGTGCTGTACATGTACAGTGTCCATCACTGTACATCCAGTGTCCATCTTTGTACTGACGCAGCCACTCACGAGAAGTGGCAGCAGCAATGCGGCATGTCCATACGTATTAGCTACTTGACATAATGTATGTATCACATTAGATACTTCTAAGTAAATCGTGGCTACACATAAGCTGCAGAAGTACCCATTGCTTGGATGATACCCATTGTTAAAACCCTAATTTCAAAGTTGAACATAATATTTTTTAAAAGTGGAGCTTGCCCAATTAGGCAAACTAAGATGGAGATAAAGGAGCAATGCATGATTTAAATAGATAAACATCTTTTCATCTGCATAATTAGATTTGATCTCCTCCATGCTAAAACATGAATATTTTAATTTTTTTTAAATAAATGGGGATTTTTTTTCATACAGCATCAGGCATTCTTTCATAATGATTACAAAATCCGTGGTGGCTCTGAAAAAAGTACAGCTTCTCCAATCAGTCTCTCTGCCTCACACTTAAGGATTTAAGATTAGCAAGATGACAAACCAAAAATGTAATTAGCAGAAAGAAAAGAACATTTAAAACCAGAAGCTAGATGTGTGCTTGAGGTATGTGGGGCAAATGAGGCATTATGACTGAGATATACATTCAAGCTACACTAATGTTAAAAACGCTATATTAAAGTAAAATTAGCAATTTCATTTCAGGCAGGAAATTACGTGCTATTTAAACGAGGAGTGCTTATCTCCCATTAGTTCCTTTTCTTTTCCTCTTTTTATTTTTAAGCATGACGCCTTCGCCTGAATCGCAACCCAGAATCTTGCTTTCTGAGTTTAAATTACACCATCTCTTTCTGAACATTGAAAGGCGTTTGATTTTTAAATTTTTGGAGACATGCCGTAGCCCTCCACACTTCCAGCTGTCTTGAATCATTTTCCTCATTGAATAAACACACAGCATGTCATGCAGTATATATATGGACTTTCCCTTGACTAAGTGTACAATGTGTGTGTGCTTTTTGTTTGTTTCTTTAAATCTATCCTTAGCTGAGCAAGAAGAAAATAGTGTGAGGAAGTCCTTTATTGGGAGGCCCATGTCAATCTTGGATTTATACCAGCACGGTCTCTGTGGCCGTTATGGAGAGGATGGTCCTGAACAATTAGCACATTACAGTTTTATTGAGCAGCTGAATGGAACTTCCACTAAAGATGGCAAGAGCAAAAAGATCCCTAGTGTGAGTCCTCTCGCTTTTTTGATGCTATTACCTCTCTCTTCCTTTAGGGATGTGTCTCGTTTTTGCTTTCTTTTTCTGCACGCACCATTGCTATTTATTGATGTCCAGATTGAAAATGTCACATGGACTGCAGGGAAAAGTGAAAGAAACTTTTAAGCATTTTCTTTCCTCAAGGCAAATTAAATATGGCAGCAGCTTCTGTAGTAATGTCTAGTAAATACTGAGCAATAAAGATGGTCCAGTACATGGAAACTCACCGTAGTCCTTTTACAAGTGCAAATCAGGAAGTCTGCTTATAGCGACTCTGGGCCATTTCGTAGTAAGCCACAGTGGATATCATGATATGCCCTGAATATAAATAGCAGACTTAAAAAAGGAATGAAAATACAAGTCTGAAGCCTCTACCAAGATCCAGTATCTCTGGCCTTGTTGAAGATACTGTGTTAGAGCATGAGTACCTCTGCTTGTTGCACATGGATTGTAACCTGTGTTTTATTAGCTAATCGGTTTCTGATGTAAGCCATTCCTGCCTCAGTGCAGAGAGTTGTCTGACCCTAGAGTTAATCATACAAGAACCTCCATTAGGAGCTTTCTGAAAACATGAACTTTTAGAACCTTTCATTGTGCCATTGAAATAGTACCTGGGTCAGTACCTCTGAGCATCCACTTGTTTACTAATGCAACTGAACATGTTTTTTCTTACTCATTCTGACTCCAGTGCTGCAAGACCTATGGAAATAATGATCAAACAAAATGGGCAGCGCCATCCTAAGCACCCCTTTAGCCCGATGCGTCAGATCAGCACTACACTGTCACAAACGTGCCATAGTGCAGAGAGCAGCGTTGGCCCATTAGTGCCGGCTGGACCGCCAGGTATATCAGTCCCGCCCCAGCCAGCATAGGGCCATTTAGGGGCGGGGGAAGGTGGGACGGAGGGTGGAATGGGGCAGGGGGAGGGCAGCCCCGTGGGTGCGGTGGCCTGGGGAGGGGGTGGAGCTAACCCCGCACCCAGACTGTGCGGTCCCAATATTGGCAGTGACAGGGTGCTTGAATTTGCACCTGCTAAACAGCAAACACAGCTCTGAGGAACCCCTTTGGCCCAGCTGGCTCGGTCCATGGTGAGCTCCAGAGCGACCCGAACTTGCATTAGGATGCAGCACAGGCCAGCTGGCCTGCACTGCATCCTGCCCAAGTTAGGAAGTGGCAGCAGCTTAGCATAGGGCATCCAAGCTCCACGTCGGCCCTGCACCGTAAGTGCTGGCGCAAAAGTGCTTTATGGCACTTTCGCAACACCACAGGGCCAACATAAGCAGCTTGCATTGGCCCTAGGGCACACTGGGATTGCGCTCAAATTTCCTTAATTTGCATGCTCAGTGCCTGTACTTTACTCATTCTGTTTTTATGGTAGGTGTTGTACAGCCTATACAATGGCCGCAATGGCCTGTGCCATGTCCAGCCCTGGTTAGGAGGCAGCTGTGGCGCAACTCAGAGTAAGGGAATGTTTGTGCCCATACCCCAAGTAAAGCCCAGCCACCCCTATGGAGCTTGTTGAATCTGCGCCAGTGAAATGGCTGGCATAAATCTGAGCTGCCTTTGTAGGGCTTTCCGAGCCAGGGACAGGGGTGAGGGACAGAGACAGCCTAAGTACCGGACCCAGGCTCCACCCCCCTCCCCAGGCCAGCCTGCCCAGGAGTTTGACTTGGCTGGCTCCCTGACACCAAGCGTGGCGCGAACCTGATTTACAGCACGTTTGCAGCATTTGTAGGCTGGCATAAGGCACTTGTGCTGGTCTACCAACATGTTAGGATTGCACCCAGATTGGTCTAGAGATCAAGGTGGACCTGGATGTTTCAGATCAATGCGGCTTTTAAACTTTGAAAGTCTATCATTTGGAACGGGCTCTTAGTCCTTGCGTCTAGTTTTGTAGTCATGGTAATATGCTGAGAAAGGGGGAGACTAAGAACCAGGGAGTTATTTGTTCTGAAACAAGAAACACCAAGTGGAAAGGACAAAAGATGCCATCGATACTTTAATATATGGGCAGTCAAAGGTTGACAATCTTAACACCCTTTAAACTAAAAAAAAAAAAGCTATCACTCACCTAGTAACATTTATCGGATTGTCCAGAATAGTGAAGTTTTGAAACTTGTTTTGGACAGGTTGAAAATGTACCCAAAATGTAGCTTTGAAAAAGTTTCTACAGTTAGAAGAAAACAAAGAAAAAAAATATCAGAATTATCTAAAAGGGATAAATGAGGGAGAAAGGATTAGAATTTCCATTTCATTCCACTGCTAATTTCTTTCAGAAATCCACAACTGGATTATGAAAGCAGATAAATGATATAAAAAACAACCATCCTGTTGTCTTAAACCTGTTATCACAGGATGCATGCAAATTAATCTGTTTGGACTGCAATATTTCAAATACACGGAATTGTTGTTATTGCCTTCATGTGATGCGTTACTGAAACATGGCAAATCTCCGGAAAGTACAAACCAGTATTGAGTAAAACACTGAATTAATCAGAGGGGCCATATTTGGGATGGGAAACAATATATTCATTACTGGATTGTAGACAACTTTGTCGTGCAGCATATGGGGTTCTTTTAAGATTTACTGCTTGAAGATTTAAAACTGTGCTCAAAAACCCTATAGCCTCTTAGTGCACAGTGAAAACTCAATAAAACACATGGCATTTGCCTATTAGTATTATAGTTTTCAGAATGACAAATGAGGACCAGTGACCGTAAAAAAGAGGTTGCTCTTGAAATTCTTGTTCAAGTCAGCACAAGTAAATGGATTCTGTGTTGCAATTTGTCCATCACAGGAGGAAGATATGTTGTGTCCTTTAAAAAAAATGGAACATGTTATCTGGAATATTATTCACACACACAAAATAAACAAGATGGAATTTTTAAAAAGAAGAAAACATCACTGTTTCCATAAAGCAATTTAGAGCACAAATCTAACCTGGAGTTAGGCTGGCACAGTTAGGCCAGCAAAGTTTGGTGGGCACAAGGGCCACCATAAAGTGCATGTGGACAACTCTTGGAGTCAGGGAGGATGGCACACGTCTCTGTGCTGGCCTCTTTGAGAGTGGTCCAAACACGCTTTACGGTGTCCCTTGTGCTGGCCTAACTGTGCTGGCCTAACTCCAGGGTAGGATTGCACCCTTAGATTCATAATGAGGTCTGTTTTAAAACTGAAAGTATTACATGGCTAGAATTCCACTACTGCATAGAACGTGTTATGTAGGTTTCGAAACAAGTCGTGATGGACAGATTGAGTTTACCACATTTGTCAAAAGAACAGTGTGCTGTGGCACTGCATAGCTCAATTAAATTGGACTTTAAGGCCCCAGTAAGCTGGTGGTGATGGACTGCTGCTTCCAGCAAGGCATTTTCTGAGGGAACCCTTGCACAAGTGTTCCGTTCTTGGTTGGATCCCACATCTTGAACAGCTGAGTGGCAACAGGTGTCGCTTTCTTTTCTCCCTGCCTCTCCAGTTCAGATCTCCATGTCCTGCTGAAGGTGGGAGATCTCATAGAAAGCCAGCACATAATATAAATAAGAAGATGCAACACTGAAGTCATGGCTGCGTAATGGACTGTTTATTGCAGTACCAAATGTATCACCAATGGCAGGAAGATTACAGAGCATTTCTCCTCTAGCAGGCAGGGGAGAAATAAGCTACATTCACCCCATAGGCAGTTAGGAGTCCCACCACAGGAAATTACAGAGTCATCCAACAGAGTTACTCCCTGCACAGCTTTAAGTAGCTCAGCAGTCTGAGTCTTGCTGCCCTGCTTCTGTGCAGGCAAACCTTTTTCTTGTTTTTGGGGATGGAATGGGATGCATGTACATGTTTGCATTTGAGTGCAGAACTCTTAGCCTGCTTTTACATTGTGGTGATGCTGTCCATTGTCATCCAGGCTGAAATCCTGTTCACACTTACTGTACATGCAAGTAAGGCCTGTTGAACTTAGTGGGGCATTGTCCTCAGGTTTGGAATATTGAATAAGAAAATACAGGCGTGCCCCAGTATCTACTGATTCGGTATCCATGGTTTCAGTTATCCATGGATATTGGGACACCTATTAAACAGATAGGGGAACATTAAACAAATCTCTTTTTTTAAACTTGTTGCAGCAAAACCACTGGTGTTCCCCTATCTTTAAAAAGGCATCCCCAGTATCCACGTTTTCAGGTATCCACAGTGGGGTCTGGAACAGAACCCCGGAGAATACCGGGGCGTGCCTGTACTTCTGAGCTTGTGCAGAGTATATTATCCTACAGCTGTCAATATTACTCCAAGCTGGGGATCTTTTCTGTGTTAACATGGCAAGCAGAAGTTCAACTGGTGTGTATGGCAAACCCTTTTCTTGGGAGAAGTCTGTTCTGTCTGAGGCAGGCTACAACCCTATCCGCACTTACCTGGTAGTAAGCCCTATTGACTATAACGTGGCTTGCTTCTGAGGATACATGCATAGGATTGGGCTCGGAGTCTGTTAATTCCTTTTTGCCTGGTGAACAGCCATTGTTTACTCCCAATGAAACGGCAGTGCGGACACTGCATAGTGGAAAATGCTACTCTTTAGCCTAACGGGGGGGAAAAACTCCTGCTGGTTTGTTTGTTTATTATTCCACATTTTATCACTCAACGAGGGTCCTTCCCAAGTGGTTGGAGGCATCCTATCATTAACATCAGTTTAAGGCGATAAATGTGATGTGCTTTAGTTCAAGATAGTATACCATACAAATGCAGAGGCAGACTGAAAAAGCAGATTGTTTGTAATTTGTGCGGTCAGTCATGGTTACTTTTCCTAAGGCCTCTTCAGACTGCCCTCAGCACCGAGTTTTTAGATGTTGCAGGTGGTTGGTAATCTCCAGGGATTAACAGAAGGAAAATGCATTGGACGGGGTGGGCTGGGGGCAAAGAAAGCAGGGACAGAGTTGTATGGGGCAGAGTTAAGAACATAAGAAGAGCCCTGCCGGATCAAGCCAAAGGCCCATCTAGTCCAGTTTTTTGTATCTCACACTGGCCCACCAGGTGCCTAAGGGAGCTCAGTAGACGACAAGATGCCTGCATCCTGTGGCCACTCCCTTGCACCTGGCATTCTGAAGTAGCCTACTATTAATGTGAGGAGGTTGCACCACCCATCATGGCATATAGCCCATGATGGACTTTTCTTCCAGAAATCCGTCCAGTCCCCTTTTAAAGATATCTAGGCCAAATGCCATCACCACCTCCCGTGGCAAGGAGTTCCACAGCTTAATTACCCGCTGGGTAAAAAAGTATTTCCTTTTATCTGTTTTAACTCTCCAAACACTCAATTTCAGTGGATGCCCCCTGGTTCTGGTATTGTGAGAGAGGGAAAAGAACATCCCTTTATCGACTCTATCCGTTCCATGCATAATTTTGTATGTCTCAATCGTGTCCCCCCTCAGGCGCCTTTTTTCCAGGCTGAAGAGCCCCAAACACTGCAATCTTTCTTCATAAGGGAGGTGCTCCAGCCCCGTAATCATTTTTGTCGCTCTCTTCTGCACTTTTTCCAGCTCCACTATGTCCTTTGCATCTGAATGGTCACATGGGCTAGTCATAGTGGAGGGAAAATGAAATACACTTACAGTGAGTTATTCTGCACTGAGTAACAAACCTAAAGTCCATCATTGCGGTCACATCAATGGCCAACCACCAGCCTCTGTGAAGTTCACAAGCAGGGCATGGAGGCAAAGAGGGTTTTGCCCCACTGTTGCCTCCTTTTAGTTAGAACTCCATGTCCTTGAAAGTGGAAGTTGTGCAAAGATATCATGGTTGCTTGCCATTGTTAAGCTTCTAATATTTATTATAATAAATCATTAGGTGAATATTTATTTATTTATTGCAGTTGTATTCCTCCCTCCTCCAAGGAGCTCAGGGTGATATAAATAGTTAATCCCTCCTTTTGTCCTCACAACAACCCTGTGAGGTAGGTGAGGCTGAGAAATCGTGACTGGCCCAAGGTCACCCAGGAGGCTTCATATAATAGCTGAGTGAGAATTTTCATCTGGTGCTTCTAGGTCTAAGTCCAACTCCTGAACCATTACACCATCCTGGCTCTGTTATAGACATCGTCCTCTTTGGGTAGGCTCAGTCAATGTAAAACACAGTTTTCCTGTTTGGATTAACTTCTGATTGTGTAGATTCCGAAACGCTGTTGTGCCATTGACACACAACTACAATTTTTGCTGTCCTCAAAATAATCCAAAGATAGCAGAATAATGCTCCACTGGAAAGCGGTGTTGGGATCTTTTTTTTGCACTGTGATGAATTGGAGAAGTCGGACAAGACTCAGGGCCCGATCCTATTCGACTTTCCAGCCCTGATGCAGTTGTGCCAATGCGGCATATGGTGCACCCCACAGTGGAAGGGCAGTCATGGAGTCCTCCTCAAGGTAAAGAAATGTTTGCTCCCTTATGCTGGGCTCCATTCTGCTTGCATCGATGCTGGAAAGTTGGATAGGATTGGGCCCTCGTTCAGATTGAAAGGAGGCAAAGAGGGATGCTTAAAAGAGAAAAGGGAGGAGCCAAAGTGTGAAGGATGTGGTTAGAAGAGGCAAGGGGGCCTGGTAGAATACAGCCAATCAGACTCTGTTGCCTGAGGTTGCAGAAAAAGCTGGAGCCGGTCCTGTTCATTCATAAATGTTCAGTCGCTTTTCACCTAACATAACCATGCTGACTATGTCAATAATTCCACTGCAAAAGCTCAATTAAGGAAAGAGGCTTACAGTCACTAAAGGTAGCTTCCTTTTCTTTTGTGTTTTTTCCCTTGTGAAGCAGAATGGTTTGGATTTTGTACAGATGATTCAATAAGGAAATTTGATGCTCATATTACCGTGCCTTGCAATTCAAGTGGGTTTCAGAAAGCTGGCAGAGATGAGAAGAATTTTTTTTTTAAAGAGAGAGAGAGAGAGAGAGAGAGAGAGAGAGAGAGAGAGAGAGACTATAGTTACAGAGGAAATACTGCTGCTTTGGCTGTGGTTTTGTACGGAATTGAAATGGCTCCGTTCCCAGATAAACTCGGGGATTTTTTTTTTTCAAGTGAGTGACTTGATTTGGAATTAATGGCATAAACATGTCTCGCTGGGCTTGTGATCCTTCAGATGTATCATATTAGCACAAGTGTTATCCAAATTAGGCCTGTCAAAAGAATGACTGTGCCTGGTGCTACTTATATGACTTGCTACCTTGAACGGTTCCAGCGCATGGTACAAATACAGATTTGGGTCCAGGAAGCCCCTGTGCAGGTGCCAACAGCACTTTTCTCCCTGCAGTTGCCAATCCTTGTCCCCGCCATCATCACCATCATGAGGAGGGGGGCCCCAAGGAGTGTTTTCCAGAGCCACGGTGGCATGCAAGCAGTAAGAAGAGGACACCCTGCCCATAGAAGAAAGGGTTCAGCAACATCCATTTCATCATCCATGAATTGCCTTTCATTCACATGCAGGAACCTTTGATGGAGTCATGTGGATGAGACCCTCCTCTTTACGTAGGCACTCCACCCACCCACTCAAATTAGTACACAGGACAAAGGCTTGGAATTTAAGAAGTATTTTATTAACTTCAATTACAGAAACCTGCAGTGGGGAAAATATATCTAACTGACCAAGTGTGCTGGCACTAGATGTTTGGGGAAAACTCCCTCCCCCAACTCCCTCCACCCCTGAGCATCACATCCTGGCTCCAGGCTTCAACCAATCAGAGACTTGAGTTAGCGCATCACAGCCAACCCCAAAAGGTCAGGCCAGCTGGTCGGCACTGACCTGCCCAGGCAAAGCCCATATCTTTGGTCTTTGCCCATATCAGCCAAGGGATTTGAAAGCCTGCCTCCCAAACTGGACAGGAATTGTCAGAGCAGTTCCAGCTCGCCCCTTGACCTTTTTACCTTCAGGATTTATACAAGCACACACCTGTCTACCCAGCCAGCACGTGGCCCACCTACATTCCACTCACTCATGAACCTAATTAATAAATTGCCACAAATGCCAGTCTGGGGTAGGCAAACAAACCTGCCAGCCAATGCCCATCAGGTTGATAGCAAAAAATTCCTACTCGGTGCCCAAAAGGGCAACCAGAGACTCTCTAAGACTGAGCACCGGGCAGGGCTCTCAAAATGGCACAAACTGAGGTCAGGTGTGCGTCAGCCATGACCTGCAGCTGTGCCACACCTACCCAGCAACAGAGCCAGCCAATGGGAGGCCTGCAATCTTCCGCCCTTGCTCTTCGAGTGTGGGGCGGTGCTACGCAAAGGGCAGCAAGGTGCTGAAGAGCCCCACCTCATGGTATTGACAAATGTTTGACAAATACCATTGATCCCCATGGTATTGACAAAGGTTTACAGATGCTGCCTGTAGCTCATAAGGCTTGGCTATATTTTGAATCAAGCTGCATTTGCCAAAACATTTATCTAAGATAGAAAAGCATGTAGTCCAGCAGATCTGGCACCTCAAAACCGCTCTATTTTGGGGACACCACTGCAGACTTTTTTTCTGTTTTAACCCCTTGTTGTTGATGCCTGTGAACCAGTCCCCAGCCTTTTGTTGGAAGAGAACTATCTATGTTTGATCAGGTCTGGGATTTGTCCCCAGACCAGACCTAAAATATTGTTTCCATATGTGTGTGTGTGTGTGGGGGGGGGTGAGTAGGGTTGAATGTGTGATGGGGAGTGGATTCTACTAGCCTTTGGGATGGGTATGTGGCAGTAGAGAAAAATTGTCCTTTTAGGGGGCAGTATTATAACCACTCAGGAATGGTTCATTCCTAAGCACTTTCTGCTGTTTGATGTGCTGTGTGATCCACTTGAACCTTACTACTATTCTAAGGATTCGTTTAGTGAAAGAAAGGGGCTATGATGCAATTCTCAACATCCTATTTTACACACTCAGCCTTTTTGCCTCTAGCTGTTATTAGATAAGATCTTAATGCTACTAATATCCAGCCTAGACCAAGTGCTGAGGCTTTTCCTCATTTTACCAGGCAGAGAGCTATGCCATGCCTGGACTTCTGCATTATCCTGCTGGGCATCCTAGTAAGCTGAGGGTTGTGTGTGTGTGTGGGGGGGGGGTTATACCCATAGAAGCAGTAGCAACCTGCACAAGCATGTGTTAACCATTTCCTGCAATGAGAGAGAAGGATTTTCTGGCAAGCTAATCACTTTACAGATTGTAGCTTGCACTAGTGCAGCTCAAATCAATCCATTAGATCTGTTAGCATCTGTTAGGAGATAATTTTGTTTAGTCTGAAATAGCTGTTGGTGTGAAAAAAAAATGGGTAAGAATGAAAACTTCTAGTCAGCCCGCTAGAATGATCCCCTTGCCACAGAGTAAGCTGCTTATATGATCATTTCGCTTGGAACTGGGAATTAAATCACTTTAGCAGAAAATTGCAACATTGAGTAGCATAATATCATCTGGGACAACAATTTAAGAAAAATAATATTGGGGATTAATGGGAAAAACCTGTAGACATAAGCCTTCAGAACAATGGGAGGATAGCTTGCCAATGACATAAACAAACCCATTAGATTTCCCTGCCCATTGTCCAAGTACCCTTTGCTGCCCCCATTTACATCCAAGTAGATTCCATGTATACGTTTCTATACTGTTTTCTTATAAAATGGAAAATATTCATTAAAGAGTTAATTTGTTACTCCTGAATCTAGTTACAGCAATACCTCCAATAGCTCAGGAGAAACAATCTCTAAAAAATGAGTGGTGAGCAGAACAGTGCTGTTGAATAGATTGTTAAACCAATAATGAACATGCTGATGGGTCCAGACTACACTACTCCCATTGGCTGGGAGCTTTTTAGCTGTTGGCTGGGTTTTTTGCAGTAGTCTTGAGCTTGGGAGGCAATAGAATGGGTTATTAGGTTCTGAATTTTGGGGATATAGTTAGATCACTCCCTTGAAAAAGCCTCACAAAATTGGGGCGAAATGTTGGGGAACCAATTAGGACTCAATCCTAACCTGGAGTGAGGCTGGCACAGTTAAGCCAGCAAAGTTTGGCTGGCCCAAGGGACCTACCTTAAAGTAGGTATGGATCACTCTCGGAGTCACAGAGGCCAGCACACAGACATGAGACTCTGAGACTGATCCGAACGTGTTTTATAGTGTCCCTTGTGCCAGCCAAACTTTGCTGGCCTAACTGTGTCAGCCTCACTCCAGGTTAGGATTGCACTCTCAGTTTTTTTTTAATGAGGCATGGGATACCCAAATAACTTCCTGTTTTCGTCGCAAAACCAGAAGTTTTTTTTTTCCTTTTTCAGAGATATTTGGAGATTTGCAAAATGTGTTGCAGGCTTCCTGGACCCTCCAGAGAGCCATAGCGATCCCCCATGTAAGTTTGAAAACCCTTCTCTCCCCAGCAGCAGCATGATTGTCCCAACCATGTTGCTGCCAGTTTCGATTTCCCTAGTGGGTCGTGACCCACCAGTTTGGAAACCACTGGGCTAGAATACTTACAAAGTGTGTGTGTGTGTGTGTGTGTACAACTCAAATATGCAACAAATAGTCTTAAAATACGCTCCTTTTTTGCTATATCATCTTGAATGTGCCAGCCTTTGCACTTGAATCTTACCTTTGCCACTGAAATCTCTTTACCTTGCCACCCTTATTGATGTTTGAAATGTTGTCCCTGAAAAATACTTGCACATTGAAACAATCAATGCTTGTCTGACTTATGCAGTAGCCGCTACTTCTCTTTGGTGTAATTCAGCTTACTTGTAAAATTGCCGAGTAGGCTAAAAAAAAAGGATGTACCGAAAGGCCAAACACGTGTGCTTTGTAAGGCATCAGCATTGAACAGATCTCCGTTTCATGGTTCATCTCCCTCGAAAAAATATCATGAATTGCTTTTGAGTTGTGATGGCAAGCAGCCTTAAGGACTCTTTACCTTTCAATTTCAATACAGAAAACATTAGAGAAATTAACAGGTGTTACTGCAAACTGATCGTATGTAGCCAGTCTTTATAGTCGGTGACTAAATTAAGAAATATACATTGGATAAAAAAATTGGATCCCTCATTCACTTAATTGGTTAGCATTCAATAGCCATTTGTCATTAACGAAAAAATGATAGATGGAGTCATTGCTACTTGCATCATGGCCTAGAGTGCAATAAAGCTTCCACCATTTGTCATTGTGACCTCTTCAATCTTGAAAGTTTAGAAACAAAAGCCTGAATTTTTTAAAAAAAAATTTCCCCTTGCAGTCCTTTGTTGCCAAGAAGTAGATTATAATACTCTAATGCAATGAACCCAACATGGGATTGAATAGGCATTCAAAGCAACAAATGACAAATATTACTTAGGAAGTTTGTAAGATAGTGTAATTGTTATAACGGCACAAACGTTATTACTAATAAAAGAAGGAGATAAAAAGTAAATTGAATACAATAAACACGGCGTTGACTCAGTCTAGATAAGAGAAGCCTGGAAAGCCTGTTCACAAACACAGCCACCTTCCTCTTTTTTTAATGCACAGTTGGAGAAATATTTTGACTCGAAAAGGAGAATCTGACCATCTACCAACTTAAATTACATGAATAATGCTAGCGTATTTCAGGGAATTGGTTTTTTTTTTTCTATATAACTGAAATGCACCTTCCTCATTTATAACATTAATATGCTCTGCATTACTCAGTTAAATATTATGAAGAAAGGAATAGGAAATTACTGATCTACTAATATGAGAGTTATGCTCTCAGCATGATGAGTGGGGAATAAGTTACATAGCTTGCATTAATGAGAATTGTGTACAGCATTGAAAATGAACTGCTGAGCCTTTTGTATTTCTTCAGGTGCAGCTTGTATCTGCCATTCCTTTGTCAGTTGGCCAATCTAGTTCTTGTTTGTTTGTTTCATTTTCAAAGCACAGAAAGTTAATAGCTGGACTATAGAAGTAGCAAATGGCATCCAGAGCTTTAAATTGTTGCTTTGGGAGCATGATTTCTGGCAGAAAACTAGTGTGGGTATAGCGGTTCAATATCCCCTATCCAGTGGTGAAATTCAGCCAGTTCTCACCTATTCTGCAGAACCGGTTGCTAATTTTAGGTTGGGAGAGGGAAGAAAGGCAGCAGCAGCCCTGAAGGCCGCCCTGAAGGACATAGAACCAGTTGTTAATTTATTTGAATCCCACCACTGCCCCTATCTCTGCATCCTGATCTCAGTTCAAACACAACCCTATGTGGCTGCAATATGCAAGTAGACGTAAGGATCAAGTAGAGATGTGAAGTCCCGGAAAAAAAACTGGAAAAATTTGGGGGAAAAAACAGGGGGTTTTTTTTTGGTTTTTTTCCTGAAGGCTTTTTGTTTTTTTCTGAAAATTTGGAAACATTGAAAAAAGAAAATTGATTATGGAATGTTTTATTTTAAAATGATGAATAAAATATTTTAAGACAAGGTGTTCAAATATTTTCCAAATCATTTCTGAAAAATATGTATGGGTATCAGATTATTCTACTTTCTGTGCATTGAGGACAAGCAAGTCCTACGTTACAAACTGGGCCGGCGCAAGAGTGTAGCACCAGCGCAACAGGGGTATAGGATTGCGCTCTGAAACTGATACTGATAATTACAGCTCAGAAAATGATTCTGATTAAATTTCATGACCATTCATTGAAACTCACTCCCATTCCCTTCTATACACTTCCCCCCTCTTCAATTCTTTTTATGAGGATGGGTTTTTTTTTTAATTTTATTTAATACTGTGGAGAGGAAATATGAATAATTGTTACTTCTGGATTTTTAAAAAATGTTTTATGGAGGTTTTTTTCTGTACCACATGAACTAGTAAACAGTTCAGGAGATTTTTGCTCCATTTGTTACACTTACAAATAAATATAAAAAAGTAAATTCTGTTCGTAATAGTTCTTTGGATACACTATATTTTTAATATGCTAGTTGTGATAATTTTATGCCAAGTCAAATTGTCCATAGTCATATTTTATGTTCCTAAAATAACAGAACAACTTTCAATCTGGAAAAGAAAAAAAAGTGCTAATGTAGCATTTTTTTCAATTTTTCCAAAAATTTCCTTTTTTCCCCCAAAAAACCAGAAAAAAGCGGATTTTTTTTCCGAGCTTCAAAATTTTCAGAAATTTTACATCTATAGCTATGTTAACACGGTGTTATTCAAACTGTGGGTTGGGACCCACTTGGTGGGTCGGGACCTGATGTCAGGTGGGCTGCGGAAAGCTGGGAGCAGCCATCTTGGAATCTGCAGGCCTTACTCGCGTTATATTCCTTTTGTGAGTGTTAACAGCTTGAATTTTCAAGTGAGAGGTTTTTTTAAAAAAATTGTTTTTAGTTCAGTGTTCTTACATAATATTTTGTCTGCATTTTGTTTTCTGTCAGGGATGTTTCATGGTTGTACAATTGCTGCAGTCCAAGAATGCCAGTTTGCATTTCAGGAGTGTCATTTTATTATGTTACAATGACAGCACTTCCTGCTTGGTGATGTCACTTCCTGCCACAACATCACTCTTCCTGGTTAATGACATCATGTCCGGTGGGTCCCAACATGAGTGCCATTCTAAAAAGTGGGTCCCGGTCAAAAAATGTTTGAATACCACTGTGTTAACATAATGTACATTTTGGCCCTAAATAATCCTTTAGTTAACACATGCTTCTATAGCAGTGCTTCTCAAACTTTTTAGCATTGTGACACACTTTAGCACTGGTCTGCCGTCCAGTCCAAAAAGACTCCACCCTCCAGGGCTCCAGGAGTGGCAGGGACCAATATGGGGCATTCCTGTGGGGGCCCCTCCCCTCCCCATCCCACTTACCAAGAAGGGTGGTTGTGGTGCTACACACAAAGTATGGCAACTGGAAATAGTTGGTGGTGATATGATGACGTCACCACCAAGTGTTTCCAGTAAGCCCATTTTGGGCAGTTCAGAGTCAGGGGCCGGTGGGAGGGCCCAAGGTAAAGCTGCCCACTTGCCCCACTGCCTTATAGTTCATGGACATCCCAGCTGCAGCAGGAGGCAAAATGCCCGCTGCACTGGTACATGGCTCCCCAAAGTATAGGTTCCAGCGTGATGTCATTGGTCACATTGACTTAAGGCCGGCCTTGGCTCTCCTTCCCCTTCACCACCTCCCTGCTCCCATGCTTCCCCCTCCTCTGTTGCCCACTGGAGCAAAAAACCAGCCACTCACGGGCTGTCTGGTGGCTCCGTTGCTGTACAAACAAGGGAGGGGCCAATGCTTCCCGGCCTATCCAGCACAAGGGTTCAGAGCCACTGAGCTTGGCCAGCCTCTGTGATGGCTGCATCAGCCAGGCAATGCCCCAGCATGCCTTTCACCATGGTAGCTGTCACCTGGCCCACTCAAGCTTGTTCTAGGAACGGGCATGGCCAGCGCAACAGACCATGTGGGGCTGCAGCCCACTAAATGCTCCTCTGAGTTTGCAACCCACCAAAAATTGGCTCATAACCCACTGGTGGGTTGTAGCCCACAGTTTGGGAACTGTTGTTCAGTAGGATTTGGACATACAAGAGAGATAACCTATTCAATCCTTCACATATTGAAAAAGAAGTAAGCCCACTGATTTAGGTAATTAAATAGGTTTAGGATGCTTGATGGCTCAGTGGTGCAGGGAAGTAATGCAGGAAAGCTTGAAAGTAACATGTTAGATTTGCATCTGAATTCTTTGTTCTCTCTTTCAATAACTGTCCTTTTCTGATCTCCTTCTATTTTTCATCTCTTCAGCTGTTCTACCTTCTTTCTATTTGCAAAGTTCTTCTGCCTTTCCACCACCTAGGTCCTCCTTTAATCCATTCTCTCTTTTAGGGCTTTGATTGTTTCATCTGCTACAGGGTCTTAGTGAACATGACAAATTATACGGGATTTTTATAAATGCTTTTGGAATCTTGGCCCCCATTTCATCTTAGTGCAGGACTGACATGGTAAAGAAGGTCTCCACCATTTGTGAGCTTAATAGCCACAAATATTCCAGATTCTATCTACACACCTGGAACCAGCTCAGCAGTAGCCTCTGTTGTAGTTGTCAGTTTGTTAAAAGCATCCTACAAAGCCTGGAGAAAAGAAAGTTCAGGGGAAAGCGTGGCTGGGTTTGCTGGAGCAAATCTGGCTGAGGAAGTGGTTTGGATGCATGACCCTTGTGATCAGTGGCCCTCCTTGTCATGCGGTACATCAGTGGATTCCAGACTGTGGGTCGGGGCCCACAATGGGTCATGACACAATTTATGGTGCGTCGCCAAACTGGCAGGTTGATCACTGACAAAGAAAATGTATTGAGCCAAACAGAAATGGACCAGCACGTGCATGATTACTCATGAGTAGGCAAGCATGCCTTAGTCCATTTTGACTGGCAGGACAAGAGGAACACATTGCCACCAGACTGGTCCCAGTCCAATGAACGGAGGCCCCAACAAACTCTCAAGAAAAAGTCCCGCTTCCAAGCTGACAATGTATTAAAAATGTATTAAATCCTATGGATAGTGAAACTGAACCATACATTGGTGCTGACTTGCAAATAGGCACATGTGCATTGTCTCATATCAAAGGCCAGGTGGAGGGGAATACAAAACCACCAAAATGGTCCTGATCCAATGAGTGTGGAGCTCAACAATACTCGGGAAGGCACCCTTTCTACCATTGTAAAAAGGGTAGAAACAGAGGCTTGAGCAGCTGGTAAAGTGAAAGGGCTGGCATTCCAAAAAAAAAAAAAGATGCGGAAGACCAACACCAGCAACAGCCACTGCAAAAGATGCTGTCCTTGGGTGAAGAGGGGCACTTGCCCTGCTAAATGTAAGAGGAGCACCATTTTAAAAGGTGCCACTTTGCCCAGATGGTAGGAGACTGAAACCAGATCTCACTCTGGTGCTTTTAATTAGACAAAATCCCAATCCTTGTGCTGTTTACATGGCAGTAATTTGACCAAGGGAATTTGCTGTAATTAGAATTGTATCTTTAATCATGACTAACTTTCACTGAATTGTGTCTATTGTTTAGTAGCATGTATTTCATTAATTTTATAATTGTTTCAGAGTTTTTTTACATTACCCACTCTGAGCTCCTGTAGGATTAGCAGATGATTAAAATCTTAAAAATAAAATAGTTAATATGAATTTATAAGTATGACTTCAATATTCTTCTTATCTCCTCTCCTTACTTTTTATCTCCATTCCTTTCCGCTTGAATATTTTCAAAATATTTATTTGGTCCTATTCTTTTCTAAACCTCTGCCTTTTCCTTTCCCCAAATGATCTCATTTTCAGCTCAGTGGAAAATGCAAAACTATCAGCTGGAACTAACAAAGATATTGACTACAGACTCAATGTATGGGGGTAGGGAATGCATTCTTAACAAATTTCCTAAAATTATTTCAGCTTAAGACATGAAAATAAGGATCTGGTAGACGTTCATGCCATTAATATTGGATTGTGTCATGCTTTTCCTTCCTTGTTTTGCCAGACCAACCTTGTCCTCTTTCCTTGGTTTTCAGAGCCCCATGCAATATTCATATATTGTTTTTGATTGAAAAGCAATATCTGTATCTGCTGTGATAAACCAACAGGGGGATGTTGCAGACCTAATAGCACTGAGCAATGAATGACAAATGCTGTTTGAGATGTCTGTGTTGCCGCTATATAATATTTGTTGTTGTTCAGTCGCTAAGTCGTGTCCGACTCTTCGCGACCCCATGGACCACAGCACGCCAGGCCTCCCTGTCCTCCACTAGCTTCCTGAGTTCACCCAATTTCATATTCATTGCTTCGGTGACACTATCTAACCATCTCATCCTCTGTCGCCCCCTTCTCCTTTTGCCTTCAATCTTTCCCAGCATGAGGGTCTTTTCTAAGAGTCCTCTCTTCTCATCAGGTGGCCAAAGTATTGGAGCTTCAGCTTCAGCATTTGTCCTTCCAGGGAGCAATCAGGCTTGACTTCCTGGAGAATTGACCGATTGGATCTCTTTGCAGTCCAGGGGACTCTCAAGAGTCTTCTCCAACACCATAATTCAAAAGCATCGATTCTTCGACGCTCTGCCTTTCTTATGGTCCAGCTCTCACAGCCATACATGGCTACTGGGAAAACCATCGCTTTGACTATGCGAACCTTTGTTGGCAGGGTGATGTCTCGGCTTTTGATTAAGCTATCTAGGTTCACCATAGCTTTCTTCCCAAGAAGTAAACGTCTTTTAATTTCATGGCTGCAGTCACCATCTGCGGTGATCTTGGAGCCCAGGAAAATAAAGTCTGTCACTGCTTCCATTTCTTCCCCTTCTGTTTGCCAGGAAGTGATAGGAGTGGTTGCCATGATCTTAGTCTTTTTAATGTTGAGCTTCAAGCCAATTTTGGCACTTTCCTCTTTCACCCTCATCAAAAGGTTCTTTAGGTCTTCCTCACTTTCTGCCAGTAGAGTGGTATCGTCTGCATATCTGAGGTTGTTGATGTTTCTCCCAGCAATCTTGATTCCAGCTTGTGAGTCATCCAGCCCTGCCTTCCTCATGATGTACTCTGCGTATAAGTTAAATAAGCAGGGTGACAATATACAGCCTTGTCGTACTCCTTTCCCAATTTTAAACCAGTCGGTTGTTCCATGTCCAGTTCTAACTGTTGCTTCCTGACCCGCATAAAGGTTTCTCAGAAGGCAGATCAGGTGGTCTGGAACTCCCATCTCTTCAAGAACTTGCCACAGTTTGTTGTGATCCACACAATCAAAGGCTTTAGCATAATCAATGAAGCAGAGGTAGATGTTTTTCTGGAACTCTCTTGCTTTCTCCATGATCCATCGAATGTTGGCAATTTGATCTCTAGTTCCTCTGCCTCTTCGGAAACCAGCTTGTACATCTGGTAGTTCTCGATTCACATACTGCTGAAGCCGAGCTTGTAGGATTTTGAGCATGACCTTGCTAGCATGTGAAATGAGTGCAATGGTGCGGTAATTCGAGCAATCTTTGGCATTGCCCTTCTTTGGCATTGGAATGTAGACTGATCTTTTCCAATCTTGTGGCCACTGTTGGGTTTTCCAAATTTGCTGGCATATGGAGAGCAGCACTTGGACAGCATCATCTTTTAAGATTTTGAGTAATTCCGCTGGAATGCTGTCACCTCCACTAGCTTTGTTGTTAGTGAGGCTTTCTAAAGCCCACTTGACTTCACTCTCCAGGATGTCAGGTTCGAGCTCAGTGACTGTACCACTGTGGTTATCAGGAACATTTAGATCGGCCTTATAGAGTTCCTCTGTGTATTCTTGCCACCTCTTCTGAATCTCATCTGCTTCTGTTAGGTCCTTGCCATTTTTGTCCTTTATTGTGCCTACCTTAGCACGAAATTGTCCTTTGACATCTCCAATTTTCTTGAAAAGATCTCTAGTCCTCCCCATTCTGTTGTTTTCCTCTATTTCTTTGCATTGCTCATTTAGAAAGGCCTTCCTATCTCTCCTTGCTGTTCTCTGGAAATCTGCATTCAGTTGGGTATATCTTTCCCTTTCTCCCTTGCTTTTGGCTTCTCTCCTTTCCTCAGCTATTTGTAAAGCCTCGTCAGACAGCCACTTTGCCTTCTTGCATTTCTTCCTCTTTGGGATGGTTTTAGTTGCTGCCTCCTGTACAATGTTACAGACCTCCGTCCAAAGTTCTTCAGGCACTCTGTCTACCAAATCTAAGCCCCTAAATCTATTTGTCACCTCCACTGTATATTCGTAGGGGATCTGATTTAGGTCATACGTGGAGGGCCTAGCGGTTTTCCCTACTTTTTTCAGTTTAAGCCTGAATTTGGCAAGAAGAAGCTGATGATCTGAGCCACAGTCAGCTCCAGGTCTTGTTTTGACTGCCTGTATGGAACTTTTCCATCTTTGGCTGCAAAGAATGTAATCAATCTGATTTCGATGTAGACCATCTGGTGAAGTCCATGTGTACAGTCGCCGTTTGTGTTGCTGGAAAAGGGTGTTTGCTATGACTAATGTGTTCTCCTGACAGAACTCTATCAGTCTTTGCCCTGCTTCATTTTGTACTCCAAGACCAAACTTGCCTGTTATTCCTCTTACCTCTTGACTGCCTACTTTAGCATTCCAATCCCCTATGATGAGAAGGACATCTTTTTTGGGTGTTAATTCTAGAAGCTGTTCTAGGTCTTCATAGAAACGGTCAACTTCTTCCTCTTCAGCACCAGTGGTTGGGGCGTAGACTTGGATTACTGTGATGTTGAAAGGTTTGCCTTGGATCCGAATGGAAATCATTCTATCATTTTTGAGGTTATACCCCAGTACTGCTGTTCTCACTCTCTTGTTCACGATGAAGGCTACTCCATTTCTTCTAAGGGATTCCTGCCCACAGTAGCAAATATAATGGTCATCTGAATTAAATTCTCCCATTCCTGTCCACTTTAGTTCACTAACTCCCAGGATGTCGATGTTCAGCCTTGACATCTCACGTTTGACCACATCTAGCTTGCCTTGATTCATAGATCTGACGTTCCAGGTTCCTATGTAGTATTGTTCTTTGCAGCATCGCACTTTCCTTTCACTTCCAGACACATCCACAGCTGAGCTTCCTTTCAGTTTTGGCCCAGCTACTTCACTCTTTCTGGAGCTACTAGTACTCGTGTTCTGCTCTTCCCCAGTAGCATAATGGACACCTTCCGACCTGAGGGTCTCATCTTCCAGTGTCATATCGTTTAGCCTTTTTGTTCTGTAATCCATGGGGTTTTCTTGGCAAGAGTACTGGAGTGGGTTGCCACTTCCTTCTCCAGCGGACCACGTTTAGTCAGAACTCTCTGCTGTGACCTGTCCATCTTGGGTAGCCCTACATGGCATAGCTCACAGCTTCATTGAGCTACTCAAGCCCCTTCGCCACGACAAGGCAGTGATCCATGAAAGGGCTATATAATATAGTCATCTTTTAATAACATTTTACAAAGGTTTGCAAGAGCAATATAAGCTTTAGTGGCATATATCAGAGTCCACCCAGCTGGAATTGCTCTCCATTAATCATTTAAGACACTCCGTAACCGCTATATTTCCTGTAAGTAGCTGCATTGGGTTGCTCAATCACTTTGCTTAATCACTGGGAAGCCTCCCCCCTCCCCAACGAATGACTGTCAAATGCCTGCAGACTTCAGGGCTTCTTTGAACTGCTCTGGGTGTTATTCTCTGTAAATAAAAACCCAAGCGGTTACTTAAAGAATTAGCTGAATAATTGCCAGCCCAACATTTGGAAGTGATCCCTCTGATAGATGTCCTTCTAAAATATGCGCCCAACATGCCCATAAAAATGAAAGGCCACGTTCAACATACTGTAAAACAAGGCCTCAAATGGATTTCAGTAAATGTCAAATAAAACACAAGTGGGTGGTGGGGCATGAGGAAATCAAATAGGAATAAATTATAACAGAGGGAATTTTAAAATGAAAATGGTAACCTCATATTAATAGTACATGGCACGTTTTGTTTTTTTGTTTTTTTATAGCAAGAGGGCTTTAAACTTCACCAAGATCATATATCTGGCGAGCTGGGGAGAGGGATCATGCGCTCGCAAAGCTCCAACATGGAATTAGGAATACAGTGCAAGAGTTATGCTTATTAGAATGTCTGGAAAGTGGTTAGTGGAAGCAGAAAGTAAATGAAACGTCGTCCCAGTTGCAAGAATAATTTTGTACACTATAAAGCCCAACGGTACAGTCATCTATGAACCCTGATCTAAAGAGGTAGGAGGCCGGATCAGGGTTTGGTAAAGGTGAGCCATTTAAATCTAAATCCATGTGAAGTGTCATAAATTAATAGCGGTGTTTTTTCAGTAATGATAAACTACCGCAGCTTTTCTTGGTCTAATTGCAGGTGGCAGATGCTTTGAAAGGCATCCTCCTGTTCTAAATTGCTTCTTTAAGCAAAAGCAATCTACAATTAGAACCTGCCGGTGACTTCGCTGTAGCTAGGGTGTAACAGGCAGAAAGGGAAAGCATTTGGGTGGCACACCAGAATCTTATCGTGTCCTCTGTTGCAATCCACAATGTTGTGGCCTGTTTTGGATTGCAACACTATCAGTAGCATGTGCACAGGCTTTCTGCTGTGCTTTTGGTTTCCTGAATTGTAGCAATTACCAAGAAGTAAATCTGATGACGCAACACATCTGTACTCCACCTCTCTGTCATTTCAATTCTAACCCACAAGCATCTGTTCAAAGAAAGAGTTCCAACTTTACTTCTGGCAGTAAGTGCCTTAGATGTCTCAGCCCCAAACCGTTCACAGCCTTGTAAGCAGTGGTGTCATTCAAATGATTTAGGAACAGGAACTCACTTCTGATTGGCACTTGTCGGGAACCCGGAACCAGCCACGGAGCCCGGTAGGATCCGTTCTGGTCCGTTCCCCCTGAATGACATCACTGCCTCTAACCCTCTGAGTGCCGGCCAACCAAGAAGAAAAGCTCTTTGCAGAGGAATTGGGAGGGGGAAGGAGGGAGAGTGAAGTGGGCGGAGTCAGCCCTAATTTTAACTAGTGGAACTGAGTTCCCCCGCGTTCCCCCTGCATGACATCACTGCTTGTAAGCCAAACAGGCATGTTAATGATACCCAAGTGACAAGTCATTAGAGAATATTTCCTAACATGTTCCCAGGGCGCAATCCTAAATTGTGCTGGAATGACAAGGCCAGTAGGCCTGCACCATATCCACTGCACCTTAGGTGCTTTGGGAACCTTCCCCATGGGGTTCCTCGGATTTCTGCCTGCTGTATAGCAGGCGCAGCTCCAAGGAAGCCCCGCGGCCCAAATTGGGGCCACACAGCCCAGGGACAGAGCCTTGGATGCAGCTTACCAGCCCCATCCCGGCCCCACCCCTCCCTGGGCCGGCACCCCCACTCACCACCCAGTTCTGGCCACCCGCCCTCCCTCCTCCCAGAACAGCCCTTGCCCCGGCCAAGTTTGGCTGGCATAAGGGAGGCTCGGTGCAGCTTTGCGGCAGCACTCTTCAACCAACACTACAGCTAGCGTTGGCCCAAGATCTGTAGCACCCAGCGTAGGGGTGCTGATCGGCGCCCCCACCTCAGCGCTACTGACATTGCAATGATGCTACCGCATAGCATCTGCTCGACATCATCTTGAGGATTGCGCCCCCAGTGTCGAAACCATGAGGTTGGGACATGAGGAAGGACCGTTTTTTTGGTACCAGGTGAACTTCTAGGAATTCCAGGTGTACACTACATAATGCACATTGGGGAACTAAACATCATCTTTGCAGTATGCATGCAGTGGAGAAAGAACTTTGCTGCCTTGAATGTTACCAAGCAGAAACAGGTATAAGCTAAATATTGTGTATGTACTGCATGTCTGCTGTAACTGGATAGAGGGTTAGAAGTTGTTGTCTCACAGAATGACAGAACCAGGGAACAGCCACTAAATTTGATCGACAGGAGAGTTAGACCACACCAAAGGTAATATTTCTCATGTCCGCTCTGTGGAGTCATCCCATAAACCCAGGTTCACTCGCTGCCTAAAAACTAGATCTATGGATCTCTTAATGCGTCTTATTAAAATTTCAATTCATAGCCGTGGCAGGCTGGAATACAAACTGCTCTGTTCAGTTCCTGAATATGTATAGCTTTTCTCAGAACTTTATAATGGGCAGTCCAAGGGAATTAAAACCTTGGCCAGTTCTACATAATATTTCGGAATCTGTCTTAAGGCAACCAGTGGCAAAAGTAATTTCCAAACAACGTTAAGCCAATGCTTTGTGGCACTCGGGAATCGAATGAAAATCCGTTTCAAATTTTATTTTGGAAGTCTCTCAGATATGGAGAACTGGTTGTGTTCTGCTCGTTGCACCAGATGGCATCCCATTTGGTGTTTGCTAGCTTGTTTGCAGCTTGGTATTTTGTTTCGAGACAAGAGTGGTGAGTTAAATCACTTATATGTGTAACTCATAAACTGCCTGAACCAAAAGCTGCTCAAGTTATTGAAAAGATTTGTCTAACTTAGACAAGCATTGAGTCAGTCCCCGTGTGTGGTTTCTGAAGCTATTGTGGAAAAGACTCCAGTAAAATTCCCTAACTTATAGGGAAACATATTGACTGAAGGAAAAGAGTCCTCTCTACATTGATCAAGAATATAAAGCAAATAAAGAAATGAAGCGAGAATAGTTCCACTGGGATCTGCTGTATTACATATATGGGCAGATAATAAAATCATTATGTTTCGTGCTAAAAAAAGAAGGTTATTGGGAGATTAATTCTGGCCCAAATCCTAACCAGCTTTCCAGCACTGACATAGCTGTGCCAATGGGACATGTGCTGAAGTTGGGGGGGGGGCAGTCACAGAGGCCTCCTCAAGGTAAGGGAATATTTGTTCCCTTGCCTCAGAGCTGCATTGCCCTGACCCCAGTGCTGGAAAGTTGGTTGGGATTGAGCCCTCAGTTGTATTGATACAGAGCTTTTCTTAGGTAAGAAGCATGTATTATGGGTGTGCTTGGTAAAGAATCAGCATTAATGAAAGGACGTCTCCATTCTTTTCTTCCTGGATTCGTCCCAAAGAGTAGCCCTGCCAGTTACCCTTTCGGTGCATTCTACTGTCCTCTGGCAGGAAGTGCTGTGTCTAAATATGATACTGAAAGCTAAATAACCATAATCCCTGTTGCAAGATAGGCTTGATAGTTTCCTACCAGATAAAGTTTCATGATAAAATTACTATCAGATACTGTTCCAGGGTTGCATTCCTTATTAAATCATTCAGGGACTATAGATGTCTTCATCTGATGCGATTCAGAGTGAACTGGGACAAAATCCCGCTTTAATTCTCCATTTCCGTTAAAAAAGTAAAGTTCTCAGCAATACAGCTTGTGTGGGAGGATGTTTCTTTGTAGCGTGTGTCCAGAAATCCGAACATCCATCCCTGGTCCAAACCCTGTTTTAACAGGCTGGAGTCATCCATTTTGAGTAGCTGAGAATTGCCATGCCTTGCTGTACTTGGGGGAAGGGCTTATCAGCCGTTTCCCAGGCCGGCCACCTGCGTGTTATCTGTTGGAATGGTTCTGCCAGGCTGAAGACCGCTGAGCTGCTAATTAGGAATTGACCGCCGCTGAGATTCTCAGATTGAGAGGGGGAGAGTGGGGTTGCATCAGCCAGTGACATCTGTGTTCCGGAAGGTGTGGCTGAGCTAGGGTCCAGATTGAACAGGGCATAGTCAAACAGAAGCATCGCAGGCCTATAATCCTGTTGCTATCAGGTCCCACCATGGATCCCTGCCAGTACTGCTGTCAGTGGTAATACAGGTTGGTCCAGGTGGGTTCAAGCTCAGGAGCTATGCTCCACAGGTGAGAAATAGTCAAGTGGGCTTTATTGTTTTATTTGCTGTGATGTGGTTCGTTCTTACTTGTCAACCTATTTAAGTACCTTTGAGGTCTGTATAATCGAAACATTAGATTAGATACACATTAGATTAGATACACTATCTTAATAAGTGTATAAAATTTACAGCTGTGTTGGTTGTCGGTTAGAAAGAATTGGTTCACCTAAATCCAGCCTTGGCCATGTCAACCACATTACTGAGCCTTTTCCCAGGGCCTTGGGGCAAAGAACATGGGTAGTTCACTCCGCTGTGAACTTTGAGGGACTGGTGTGTGTGTGTCGGCCTTAACTTTCCCTGCCTGGAGGACGAATAGGTACAAAAGGGCAGGTGGCAGTCCACCTTTGCAGACAAACATTTGGGCGCAAATCAACACATGCAGGGCCAGTATTGGCTGTGCCCTATTGATTGAGCTCAATGGGTGTCAGTCCTGATCGTGACAGCAAGAAACATATAACAGGTCAGCCATGCTGGCTTGTTAACAGGGCCCTTCTCACCAGCCCTGATAACCACAGCATAGAGATGGCCAGTCAGCACAGGGAGCCTCTTGTTGCCCACCCATCACCTGAGGCAGCCCAACTCACCTTGCCTCATGACCGGGCTGGCCCTGACTGTACTCCACTACATATTCCATTTGTGTTTTAGTACAAATATTCCGTAACCATATAATGTGAACTCTAGTTACTTTATTATTAGGAATCAGTATATACACTCTTCAACAAAAAGCTCTCAAAGCAGTCCAGAAATCAAAAGAATAATTTGCAGGCATATCCAGAAATGTCATGTAGCGGGTACGCGGGGGTACACGAGTACCCGTTCCTAGGATTAGGGCTGGCCCCGCCCATTCACTCATCGACTCTGTCGGCGCTCTGCCCCCTGCAACGTTTGAATTGCCTGCACATTTGAGTTGCCTGCACATTCTCAGAGCCAGGCAGGCAGGCAGGCAGCGGAGCGAGGGAGACCGGCGGCGGCGGCAGCGTGAGCAGGTGGGCTGCCTGGGGCTCCCTCCCGAGGAGGCACGGTGGTTCCTGGGGGGGAATCGGTAGCCCGCGCGGCAGCCCCGGGGAAGGCCCGGGACTCCCGGGCCTTCTCCCGGGCCACCGCACGGCCTACCGAGGAGGCGCGGTGGTTCCTGGGGGTGGTTCCTGGGTTCCGGCTATGACCTCACTTCTGGTGGGCGGGCCCCGACACAAGTGCCAATCAAAAGTGAGTACCTGTTGTAAATCATTTAGATGCCATTACTGGGCATATCACACATCTCATGAAGTTTTGGCCTCCCTCACTGTTGACTATCAGAATTGTAAATACAAATTCCACAGCAGACAGAGAACAGAAATGTGGCGATAATAACCTTATTATTGGAAATGAATGAAAATGAATGATCTGCTACTCAAAATTAAGGACATGAAATCTATCTGAAAGAGCAGCCAGCACTCTCTCAGAGAATAAGCCAAAACACAGGCCCAGTTCAGACCTTCAATAGAATCAAGCGGTAAAGGTTTTCTTGGATAGCAAGACTTTAGATTGCAGTTCAGAGATTTTGTGTTTGAATCCTCTTCATCTAAAGGACAGAATTCTTCTGCATACAAAATTAGTATGGATATGTGTTTCAGAACAAATTAAAAAGGAAATGATTTGAATGAAAGCTACTTTGTTTTTCCTTCCTATGGAGATGGATGACCTAGAAGTTGAATTATCAGCAAATGAGTTACAAATGAGTTTCAGAAGTCATTCACATTGGGGGAATTCTTTCCTTGAGGCAAGAGAGTCCTTTGTGTGAGGTAGGTGGTTGCCACCAACAGCCATTTTCTAGCGGCAGAATATATAAGCTGAAATCACTGCACGCCACCACACTTGCCCAGGCATCGTGGCGTCCTGTTGAAAGCAACAGGAAATGAAAAGAAATGGTGGTTATGAAATGAGTGCAATGCTAATGAATTAGTAACAAGCCAAATGTGATTTCAACAAATTACTATTTATTTCTAAATAAATGGCTTTTAATGAAACTGTAAACAAAATTGTCGGGTTTTTTTGTACACCCCTGAAATCTAATTTATCAGAGAGAAGGCTTCAAACAAGGATTCAATCTAGCATGTATTTATGACATCCTTATCCTAAACCCCATTAGGAGGCAGTAGCAGCAAAGTGCAGGACAAGGGGAGGTTTTCCCCTTGCACCCGTGTAAGCACCAGCCAGCCCTATGGGGCTGCTCGGATCTATGCCTGCTGTTTTGCAGGCACAGGTCAATGTGTGCAGGAGCGGCACGAATTGGGGCCGCCCTGTCCGGGGACGGGCTGTAGGATTTGGCACGATGGCTGTCCTGCATCACTGCCCCCATCGCCACCCACTGGGTTGCCCAGTTACGCCCCCGGCATGCCTCTGGAATGCCCTCGGCGAGGCCCTGCAACAACCGAACACCGTCGATGCTCAACCAGTACAAGGCCGGCACTGCTGACGGTCGTGGCTGCACCCAAGTGTTGGTGCTGCTGCTTGCACCGGTCCAGCGCCATACCACCAGCGCTGACGTGCTTGACGGCACGTTTGCGACAGTGCTGGACCGGTGGAAGAGCGTAGCGCCGATGCGACACAGGTATAGGATTGCACTTTCAATCTAACAAGGATTCAATCTAACATGTATTTATGACATGCTGCACTTCTACATGCAGGGATGGTTTGTTTCAAGCATGCAATCCTTCCTCCACCACTACTTGTAGTCTGATTTAATACAGACTAAGAGTGCAATCCAAACCTATGTGTAGCCCAGTAAATTTGTGAACCCTACAAGGCTCACAAATGCACCATAAAATGCATTTGCACTACTTTCTGCGACAGGGAGGCCGGTGCATGGACATGCGCTGCCTCCCAGACAGGTTAAGGCCAACCTAGGTAGTTAGGTTAGGTAGGTAGATAGGTAGTAGGCAGGCAGGCTTGGGGACAGCAGGGAAAAGGCAGAAAGGGGCCCATGGGCGGACTGGGCCAGGAGAGGGGTGGAGCCAGGAGCCAGCACTTAGGCCTGGTCGGCCCTGCACGGGCTGCTTAGATTTACTCCAGCTATTTCACTGGCACAGGGAAAATATCCTCTTACCCCAAGGTGGCCTCCATTGCCTCCTAACCTGTGCTGGGTAAGTCACAGGCCGGCCGGCCTACCTATTCCAGGAGGAAGAGGTTTAGTCAAGAGGGTTAAAGCCTCCGTTTGCCCTAAGATAAGATCCAAAGGTCACCAGTTCGACAACACCGGAAGTCTCCATGAGCGGCTGACCTTGAGAAGCGTGACTGATAAGAGCTGAGCTGTCTCCAGCTGCCTGTGAGAGAGGAGGTGTGCTGGGCCAGCTGTTTCTTTGGTGGGAGCAGAGGAGCCATTTATCAGCCAGCAGGAAGGCAAGCGTGTGGCCAGAAAGAAGGACTAAACCACAAAAGTTCCATCTGTATGTTGCTGTAGTTCTTGAAAGATAGAACTACATTTGTAAAATGTAATTTGTAAAAAAAAAACGCTTGTAGGTTTAGAGATATAGCCTGCCCATGTAAACAGCCTTGAATTAAAGCCAGAAGAGCAATCTAATGGCCAAAGAAAGGCGGTATATAAATACTTGCATTACTATTCTTTATTATTATTATTATTATTATTATTATTATTATTATTATTATTATTATTATTATTATTATTATTATTATTCCAGCACAGGTTAGGATTGTGCTCTAGGATAGCTTAACTTTGTTCAATGTTTAAGCTGGATCTGTTGTCAGAGGGATCTATCAGTTCCGGGACAAAAAAAATATCTTGGTAGAACAGGTTTCCCCATTTATGCATACATATTATTAAGCACTGTTGCATTCAGACATTAATATATAAAAAAAGCTAACCATCAAGATCACACCTGTTATTTAAGTGTTTGAGTGAATGAAGTAACCATTCATTGCTAAGATCTTGGTACGGGTTCTTCGTCTTCCTCTCTTCGTTGCCTATCATTTCCTTAGTTTGTCATGGCTATTGCTTCTATTTTATTTGTAAAGTTCCAGAAGGGAAGGAGTGTCACCTGCAGTCTGGCTTCTATGTGACATGAATTACTGCTTCCCTGTGTCTCCCCATCTTCTGACTCTTATTTCCTCTGGCTTAAGCCAGATGGGGCACGTTCTGTGTCTGTATCCTTGACTTGTCTGGCACATATTAAATTACTTTGTGATCTATATTTGTGTCCACCCAGATGTATTTTAGACCACAGATTACGTTTAATCAATTTAATCTCAACCTGTTGCTTCCCTGAGAGGTGGCAAGTGGCATTATAACTATCTTTTCATCATCACAGTCTCGTATTGCTGCAGGAAGGACTCATCATAGCCCACTCCAGTGAAACTGCTAAAACAAGAAGCGCTGATGCTTAGCCCTTCCTTGCCTCCCCACTCACAGATCTAGTTCTAGATCAGGGACATAGCTAAAGAGATGCAGCAGGGTGAAATTTTACTGAGCAACAAGCCTTTAGGAGGGCAACACGCTGAGCTTGACATTAGTGGCCAAATTGTGAAAACTTTGGTATGTATGAATAATACCATCATGTTATATACCATAGGAAAGGTATATGCAATGAAGCAAACCATCCTTATCAAAGGTTATGGCCAAAAAACCAGAGAAGACGAAAATACAACTGTGACGTCACTTCCTGTTGTGATGTTACTTCCGGGGCAACATTTTGCCCTCTGCACTGGGTACACTTTCATTAGCTACACCCTGATCTAGATGACATGTCCTCCAATTCCAGGCATCTGGGGACAAGATAAGACTGTTCTTTTCAAGGATGAAGTGGAGTCACTTTACATATGCCAAAAAAATGGCCCACTGGCTTAAGAAGCTCAAGTGCTACACTACTCCCAAAGGCAACAGAGCCCCCACTTCCCTAGGGCAACTCCTTGAAAAGCTGCGTCTGAGGATTGGGAGCCAGGCCAGCTCTAGGAGCAGCAGGGCCCAATGTGGTGTATTCCTGTGAGGGCCTCTACCCTCCCAGTGGGGCCCCCACTCAACAAGAAAAGTATTTGTGGTGCCGCACCTGGCACCTGGAAATAGTTGGTGGTGATTTGATGATGTCATTGCCAACTGCTTCCAGGAGGCCCATTTTGGGCCGTTTGGAGGACGGGGCAGTTGGGAGGGCATAAGGTATAGCTACTCTGCTCACCCGACTGACCTACAGTTCATAGAGATTTTGGCTGCTGCTGCAGCAGGCAATATGCTCAATGCTCTGGTGTGCCCGCCCCCCCGGTTGGTCACATTGGCTTAAGGCTGGCCCTGATTGGGAGGTCCCCTCCACAGGTGCTCACAGAAGCCGCCTCTACATCATTTCCGGGATTGTCCCCCAGCAGCCTTCCTCTCCCAGTGCTGTATCCTACATAATTCCTGAAGGCCCCCGACCCCATGGGTCAGTTTTTTGAGGTGCTCAAAGATCTATCTCGGGGGGGGGGGTTGAGGAACTTAGGTTTCACAAATTTTTCTTAGGACACAAGTCTGTATCTTCAATTTATATTTTTAGAAAAATGGATGGGACGGTGGGGGGAAAATAGGCATACTGTAAATTTTGTCCTTATTTACCGATTTTCTTGGCTAGACTGTTTTTCTAGCAGTCTCTTAATTATTAATGTAATTTTTAGCCAGTAACTTAATAAATTGTTTACTTAGTTAATTCAGATGGTAATTTATATGATTATTGCCTGACTATAAAATCTTTTTAATAGAAGGGGTTTTTTTGTTTCCAGTAGAATAACAAGTTCTTTTATTATTCAAACACAGCTTACTTCTTGCTGTTTTCAATAAGATTTTTAATAAATATGTAAATTTAAAAATTAATTTACTGCATATGTTTGGCAGCACAATGTTTGAGCTGACAAAAGTTTGATGGATTGTAAAATTATCCCCTAAAAATCATCAGTCATAGCAAACAGAATGTATCAACCTCTGGTAATTTTACAGCTTTTTAAAATCTTATCTTCTGTTAGGAACTCACTTAAAATTGATTATAATGCACTATATTTTGGAAGCCATAATTCATTCATAGTTTAATTAGAGTTTAGGTTAATATCCTATCATGGGTATGGGCCAAGGACCAAGAGAGTGTTTTCCAGTTGTTACAGAACTGCAGTAGAGAAACCTTGATTACTGTTCCCATGTGCCTTCAACTGCCAAGACTAATCGCTGATCAAATTCAAACCACATTAAATGGAACATCCTTTATGGCATTTATTTTCTAGTTTGCTGTTACAATATGAGTTTGGTATGAATCCTTCACTATCGTAATGAGATAAGCTGAAATAAATTTAAAGAAAAAATGGCAAATATGCATTCTCCCTTTTATCTTGATTCAGAAAGCCATGTACTCATATGAGAACAATGTGGGTTTAAAAAAAAAATACAATGTACCCATTGAATTCCAAATGCAGGAGCCAAACCCCATGTACAAAGGAATGTATGAACTCCTAGGATCACTCTAGTTGAAATGATTAACGTTTCAACGTCCATCACATATCTTGGCTTCCACGGGGAATGTCAAGGACAGGTCACTGGAACAGAGTGTTCATGGGTAAAATTACAGTTGTATTGGTGCTGGCCAGGGTTCCAACTGGATGTTCACAGATGTTCATGAATTCCCAGGAATAGCATCTGTACGGTGAAACCATGATGATACAGCAAGGCATTGTAAACCACCACCTCCAATCACAGAGTTCCTCTGTGAACAGTGGGGGGATCAAGGGGCGACAGTGCCCCAGGATGCTGCAAGGGGGCAATACGCCACCATCCCCTCGCAGCATCCCCCCCATGGTTATGAAACTGACATGGTTATGAAATTCATTCAATTTAAAGAATAAAAGGAGAGAAAGGGCAAAGGCAGACAGAGTTGCTCTGGATGCCCAACCACCTCTTTCTAATCCAAATGAGTCCTGATTTGCTTGAATTTAAACAAACAAAATGGGATCGGCCGACTGGAAGTAATTGCAGTGATGTGATGATGTCACTGCAATTACTTCTGGGTTGGGGGTGGCAGCCAACAGGATGTACCCCCAGCAGCACGTTCTTCAGGATCGCCACTGGACAGCGGAGTCTGTGCCCAATAGTGATTGTTGACATTTGTATGCAGTAAGAGAGGTCAGGGGTCTTTGGGTTCACTTGAGCTTTCTGTCATTGGGTGTAGTGATTGTGCCTGCAGAGCTTAAAATGTATATCTCTAGAGATGCCACCAAATTTTGGTCTTCTGAGGTTATGTATATTGGGGTTGGTGGGTGTGCCACTTCATAAGGAATACATTTCCTAAGACACTAGGAAAAGTTACTAGCAAAATAGAAGGATAAAAATGTACATGAAGCAGCAACAAATGACTTCCATGGCTCTACAACATTCTTAGTAACCTTAGTAACCTTTAACATTCTTGAGAATGTTACACAGCTACTCCTATGGAAGGGAAAAACGCTAAGGGCGCAATCCTTAAATGGCCATTGGGCCGATGCTAGACATTTGCGTAGGCCCAATGGCATTTGCGCCGACACGAGGGCCGCCCTGCTCAGCTGGCACAAGAGCAGATCTGGGTGAAGGGAGGGCAGGCGGGAGGAAGGAACAGGGCGGGGGTGGGCAGGCCGGGAAGCATGCCAGCCCAGGGAGGGGGGCAGAGATGGGTTTTTCACCCAGCTTTTTGGGTGATTGCTACTTTGCTTCTCCCCTCAGCTTCGATGACCTGCCTCTTCTGTATATAGACCTGATTACTTGGCCTCCTCCTACAAAGACTTGGATCACATTAACTAAGTGGCTGCACTCACTCCTTTTCTTTTGAAAACAAGCATGGGACTGGCTCTTAAGTCTGAACGGGAACTGACTCATTTCTGCCCTGAACTTGCACACCCATTTTTATTTTGGTTCTTCCCTCTTCAAGAGAGAGGTTGCATTGTTTCATCTTACATGCATCCTTTTGCCATTTGATCTGTGTGCAAGTGTCAAGCTGGGCTTTATCTTTGAAATACAGAATGATACCTTGAATGTGCATAGACACACACACAGAGAGAGGGCCCAATCCTATCCAAATTTCCAACACTGATGCTGCTGTAATGCCACCCTGGGGTTAAGGAACAAATGTTCCCTTACCTTGAGGAAGCGTCCGTGACTGCAGCCCCATTGCAGGATGCAACACACACCCCACTTACAAGACTACATTGCACTGGAAAGTTGGCTAGGAGTTGCCCCCCATACACACACACACACACTTCCCTTCTAATGTCAGTGTTGAAGGCAGAGTGTTTTTGGATTTTCTTCCCCCTTAGAAAATGGGCGTGGTAGTCAGGTGGTGCACTTTTCTATCAGTGCATCAGGCAGTCTTGTAAACAAGAGCCCCAATGCACAGAAGTGCATCTGCTTAACAAGAAGCTGCCACTGGTGTAAAGTGCTATTATGCACATTTACTTCTTCTTCCAAATCACCAGCCTGCTTTTGAAACTCTGGGGACATTCAAATGCAGATTGGGAGTTCCCTGTGAGGCTGCTAAGAGGCAACATATCCCCCCAAAAACCAGGGCTAAACATGCATGGCTGTGCTATTAGGCATTACAGCTGTGAGGCAGACGTACATGGATTGTGCACCACTCCAATCTGTGGTCTGGAAAGTGATTTGGTAGACTTGGACGGATCTCGCTCCTTTCCTTCGTTCAGGTTTGCAGGGCGCGTGCAAAGTCTTCCCTTTCCCTGATATTTGGATGTGTAGAGATGCTTTCAAGTGAAGCACCTCTTGAGGATCAGCTCTGCAGTCTTCTGAAGGAGGTCCCTCCACCTCTCATTGATGCACACGGTCCAGCGGGCAGGTCTGCTCCTTGAACCTGGCATTAGGAAAGGATAATTCCCTTCCTGCTTTAAAAACTAGCCTGCTTTTCACAGAAGAGTGGCTTCTTCACTGCTTGCCCAGGCTGCCGGTTGCTTGTGCCACTTGGAAAGCTGCTGCTTCTACATTTGCTGCCTCTGGTCCCTCCACCCCACCCCAGTCTGGGACAAAAAAAAAAATCTGGGTCAAAAAATGCACTCTTGGTGTTTGTAGGCTAAGAATCTAGTTCATTTCCCAGAAGAGAGGATTACTGGCATAAAAAGTCATTATCCACCACCAGTTACTCTGCACTCCAGAGCCTTTAAGGAGATGCTGTGGTTATGCAGGCCAATTTTCCACTAGTTCAGCAGGTTACCAACACTGAGATATTACTTTAAGGACAAAAAGATGTAACTGGAGAAAGATGTAGAATAGATGGAAGTGCAACTAGAAACTGAAAGCTGTTAAGCCAGTGGTTAAGACAGTTAAGCATTGGACTGAGGAAGCTAAGGTAAAGCTGCAGGCTTGTTTTGACTGCACTGATTGGAATATGTTCGAGTCTGTTTCCAATAACCTAGACAAACTTACTGAAACTATAACATCTTATATTAAGTTTTGTGAAGACTTATGTGTGCCTACTAAGACCGTGCGTGTCTATAACAATAACAAAGCCTGGTTTACAGCAAGGCTTAAGAAATTTCGACATGCCAAAGAGGTAGCTTATAGGAATGGAGACAGAACCCTGTATAATCAGGCTAGAAATATACTGAATAAGGAAATTCGAGCGGCAAAAAGAACGTACAGTGACAAGTTGAAGACACAAATGGAAAATCATGACTCTGCTACTCTCTGGAGGAACTTACAGAACATTACGGGTTATAAGAAAACATCTTCCCCGGTTCTGGAAAACCAGAAGTTGGCAGAGGACCTAAATGAGTTCTACTGCAGATTTGAAACACCATCATCCATACCTGCTGTAAACCATTTGGGTTCAGAAGTGTTAAAAACCGTCTCTTCTACTGTTGTTCCTGTATCTCAGGAACCTACTTCTTTGGTGTTTTGTGAAAAAGACGTGCGTGATCTTCTTCAGATACAAAAGGTCAGGAAAGCTCCGGGAGCAGATGGGGTGACTCCCTTTTGTTTGAAAGTGTGCGCTGTACAACTAGCGCCTATCTTAACACGGATTTTTAACAGCTCGTTGGAGTTGTGTAGTGTCCCTACATGTTTTAAAACCTCCATCATTACCCCAGTACCTAAGAAAGCTTCTATTAGCGGACTGAACGACTACAGACCTATCGCCTTAACATCTGTGGTGATGAAAGTCTTTGAGAGATTGGTGCTGGCCTATTTGAAGGACATCACTGATCCTTTGTTAGACCCTCTTCAGTTTGCATATCGGTCTAACAGATCAGTAGATGATACCGTCAATATGGCTATGCACTACATCCTACAACATCTGGATTCCTCAGGGTCGTATGCAAGGGTTCTTTTTGTCGACTTCAGTTCCGCGTTCAATACAATTGTACCATCTAAATTGTATCTCAAATTGATTCAACTAAAGGTACCCATTTCTGTTTGTAAATGGATACATAGCTTTCTGGTAGACAGGAAACAGCAAGTGAGACTGGGGAAAACAACATCTAATATCCGTACAGTCAGTATGGGAGCCCCCCAAGGGTGTGTACTTTCCCCACTGCTTTTCTCCTTATATACGAACGACTGTATTTCCACGAATCCCTCTGTTAAGATTCTAAAGTTTGCAGATGATACAACGGTCATTGGACTTATTAAGAACGGTGACGAGTCGGCATACAGACGGGAAGTTGAGCATCTTGTTGCATGGTGCAACAGTAACAGCTTAGTGCTCAACCTACAGAAAACGGTGGAGATGGTAGTGGACTTTCGGAAACACCCCCCTTGTATACTCCCACTTTCCGTCTTAGGCAGCACGGTCTCTGTAGTGGAGTCGTTTAGGTTCTTGGGCTCTGTACTCTCTCGGGATCTGAAATGGTCAATCAACATTGATGGCATTATTAAAAAAGCTCACCAGCGTCTGTACTTCCTACGACAACTTCGGAAATTCAATCTGCCTCGTGAGCTCCTTGTCCAATTTTACAGAGGCATTATCGAATCTGTCCTCTGCTCTTCCATAACTGTTTGGTACGGTTCGGCAACCAAACTGGACAAGAACAGGCTTCAGAGGACTGTCCGAACTGCTGGAAAGATAATCAGAGCTGATCTGCCATCAATGGAAGAGTTGTACATTGCACGGGCTAAAAAGAGAGCAGAAAAGATCGCGGCAGATTCACGACATCCTGGCCACAACTTGTTTAATCTTCTCCCCTCTGGTCGGCGATATAAGACACTGTACACTAAAACATCGAGGCACAAAAATAGTTTTTTTCCCTGTGCCATCAAACTGCTGAACTTGTAACCATCTGACGCGACTGGGAGTTGAGGCAACTGGTGTTTGCAGAATTTGTTCTTAATTGTCTTGTGTATTCTTTGTTTATGGTGTGTGTGTAGTGTTTTTAAGTGTGGCCGGTAGCCATATTAAATTCCGGGTATGGTCTACATACCTGGCCAGTAAATAAATAAATAAATAAATAAATAATAATAATAATAATAATAATAATAATAATAATGTAAAAGCGACGAAGGATATTTATGGCGGATGAAGTAATTGGTCTTCCTCAGGAAATCTGGGAGCAATCTTTGATCTTCTAGCGTCAACTTGAGATTTGCTGTTGATTTTTTTTAACAGAGTTGGTAGGAACCAGTGATTGAATTACCCCAGGGTGTGCAAGCAGGGTTGCCTTGTGAGTTCTACAGACTATTGAAGGCTAAGAACACTCCTCAGACACATAAGTCTGTTGACAAGCAGGCTGAATCATTTGGATTTGCCAAATCTGCCCGACCAAAAGATCAGCACTTCCTTGCCACCTTCCATTTTCAGCCACTGGCGTTAGGAAACCCTGAGATGGTGACTGTACCCATCAAGTCAAGACTCAGCTACAGCCACCCACAGCCCCAGATGGGCCAGGACAAGAACAACCTTTATTGTGTGTAATCTTGGGTTGCAGTGCTGTGATCCTTTAGCTTAAAGTCGGGTGGATATAATGGTTATAGTGTTGGATTAGGGGGTCCAGGCTCAAATCCCCTCTAGGTGATCTTGGACTAGTCACCGTCTCTCAAGCTAACCTACTTCACAGTGTTGTTCTGAGGATAAAAAGAACCATGTAGGTAGGGATGGATCCAAGGATCAGTGGTAGAGAGGTCCTTGGAGGGGAAAGGTGGAATTTATACAGTGATGTCATTCAGGGGGAACGGACCAGAACGGGCGTTCCGGATCCTAACGGGCTCCGTGGCTGGTTCCGGGTTCCCGACAAGTGCCAATCAAAAGTGAGTTCCTGTTCCTAAATCATTTGAATGACACCACTGAATTTATAGGTAAAAAACTAAAATTAAATGAATGGATGTTGCAATTATATAGGTAGAACTATAGTTCACCATTACATATAGTTCAGCACTACATGTATTTTACCACTACATAGGCTTTGTATGCTTCTGTCTTTTTTTTTTTTCTTTATACACCAAATAGTTTAATTTGTGTATTTACACCATTAGTTGGGCACTTCATTCATTGGCTTGCAGAGGTCAAAATTATTTAGATTGCTATTGCATACATCATTTATAGGTAATTGAAAATTACATGCCATAGCATGTATGCGTGACAAAGACGAAGTATTGTGTGAGCTGAGGTGAAAAATCAAAAGCCCTGTATTTTGAATTAAAGAATGAGATCCCATCTGTATCCCTTTGATTCTATGGCACTACCATTTACTGACTTTGAAGGAACTACTCCCAGTAGTAAGTTGTAGGATACAGACCAAGAAAATGCTCTGTTATTTTAGAATGCAACGTCATTTCCATATTGGTTACAGACAGGTGTCAGTTTTGGACAGCACAATATGCAAGACCATTTTCATTCACATAACTTTTGTGCTGCTGAAAAAAAAGATGTATGTGGATCTTGTCTGTACTTTTAAAGGGCATAAGTAATCAGAGGATATAAAGTTGGTTTTCATGTAGGTACCTGTGATTGTTTGTTTTTTGTTTGTTTTTTTAATAAGAAATATACTATGTAGTTCCTTTTGAAACAGTGAGATCGAAACAATCTAGCTAGAATTGACAACAGTGACAACAGTGTAACAAGAAGATTCATTCCTTTTTCTTGGAGTCTAAAAGTACAATACCAATGTGATATAAAGAATCTTCGGCCTGATCCTATCCAGGCCTTGTGCTGACAGAACCTGTGCTCCGTCAGCACAAGCCCTGGGCTACTGCCCTGTGATGGCATGCAGGCCGAGATCACCAATTGGCTGGAGGCTCTGGGTGCACACCAATAATCTCTGAAGTCCCCACAGGAGCTGGTAAGTTGGCAGCAGGAGTGTTCTGGGGTAGGATTGGGGTGAGGATCTAGACTGGCTGGCTGGGGTGTGGCAAGGGGGCTGGGGGTGGGTATCAGTGACGGCGGCACCACCAGTGATGTCATTCAGGGGGAACGGACCAGAACGGGCGTTCCGGATCCTAACGGGCTCCGTGGCTGGTTCTGGGTTCCCGACAAGTGCCAATCAAAAGTGAGTTCCTGTTCCTAAATCATTTGAATGACACCACTGGGCACCACCAATATCCTATATATATATATGGCCTGAGCTTAATATATTCCTTGGACCTACCCAGATTTATGCCAGCCAAAGGGCTGCCACAGATCCAAGGAGGCCCATTGGGCACAGGGTAGTAAAAAACGTTTTTCTTACTTACCTCTCTCTCACTGCCTGGTCTCCAGCTGGCCCACAGCATAAAGTGAGGGCTGCGGCAAGCCAGGGTAAGATTGAACTGTTAATGTCTTGCTGAATGAGGAGGAATTAACCTCAAATGCATCTACACTGTGGTTGATGACATTTCTTTGTCCATTTCCTTAGGCGAGTATTTTTTTCTCTCTCCAAAACCTATCAACCCAGTTGACCATCTTATTGCAATTCTGTTTTTAAAGATGTAAGGCACATTCACTCACTGCTTTCTCCTTTTCACATTATTCAAAGATACAAAGCGCAGACAATTGTATTTCTCCACAGCTAGCTGTTCAATCGTCAATAAGCATTTTGTCCAGGCCCACAGGTAGGATCCATTCACAGCTCATTCAAATTCATTGCTCTTTCCTTTTCTGCAATTTAGTTACAAAAAATACCTTCACAGGTGTGTGTGTGTGTGTGTGTGTGTGTGTGTGTGTGTGTAAATGGGATCCTTCTACAACTGAAATGGCAATTAGGGCAAGTTGTTCTCCTGTCAGACTTTTGTTAAGCCTGATACCCTATGTAGATTACTTTCTCCTGTGTATATTGTTTTCTTATAAAAATGGTGAGCAGATCGATAATTTCCCAAGCACTTCATATCAATGCAATTTTTCCTTGAGGCGGGAAAGAGCAGGTCTCTCATTATTTATCTTGAGAACAGTGATGGGGTTCCATTGAGAAGGTCATTGTCTGCTTCAGCAAAATAATCATGGGATTTCTGTTCAAGCAGGAAAGAGAAACATGATTCATTATTTCAAAAATTATTTTACAGCCAGTCCAGAAAATAGATGATGGCTTATAACAATATATGAGGGAGAAAAAGGCTTTACTTATTATTTAAGGGTTACGCTTTAACGGGGGAAAAGGTTCAAACATTACATTTTTAGCTCAGCTGTAATATAACAGGGGTCATGCAGTTACAGCTTTCACCTTTGTAGTTTCCAGGAGGTGATTTTACAACTATTTTCTCCATAGAGCTTTACTTATCCACTGTACATTTTCTTTCATTTGCTTAAATGAGATCTGGAGACAGTACACTGCCTATCAAAAAAAAAAAAAACTATCACTCAGAGTTTCCAACAAATTTTGAAGCTTTTGTAATATCTAAGTCAGCAGTTTCTAAAGTCCTACTCAGACTTAGGGACTGCAAATAAGTATTTGCAGGGGCAAAAACCAGTTGTGCACCCTAATATCCAAACAGAGCAATTTATAGCATTAGGGAGGCCCACAGATGGGCTGTGAGCCTCCTGGACCCTCTCCAAAGCCAGCATGACCCCCCAGGTGTAAGGGAAAAGCCCCTGAGTGCTTGCAGTGCCACAATTGCTGTTCTACCATCAGGACACCCATTACTGGACAACAGGGCTCCCAAATAGATGGAGAGAGCCTGTGCCCATCTAGCCATAGGCTGCATTCTGACCTTCAGATGAACACATGTAGGCTGGAGTTGGGCCTTGCCACATTGCTACCCCCAACATGTGTTCACCCTCCCTAGTTTCAGAATCTAAAGGAGATTATTGTTCAGGCGTTTGCCAGGTTGCTGATTTCTGGGATTTGAGAGGTAGCCAATTTTATTTATTGCTAAAAGAAATCAGTGGACAAAATCTGCAGGAGGACTGTTTTCACTGGGTTCATAATCACAATCTACAAATTGCCAGTTTAAAGGTTTTGGTAATGTAGGAGAAGAGGAACAGAGATCCATTTAAACCAGATGTGGGAAAGTTTTTATCTTGTTCGTAAAATAATAGCTTTCATGTAAAAGCAGGGAGGGCAAAAAAAAAAAAAAACATACCCTGAAAATGGAGTGCTAAAAAAGTAACAAATGGTGACAATCGCAGGATGCTGCACCGACTGTTCATGCTTTTCATGTGATTTTTGGTGGTAGATTGCCGGAAAAAAATGCTGGGTTGGGATGCATCTTTACTTTTCAGCGGTAAGAAAACTGCTGATCCCAGCTCAAAGCCTAAATGAACCTTTTTATAACACAAATCCCTCTGCCACATGCCAACTATCCAAGTTTACCCATAAAGGATTGACTGTAATTCATCACTACTTACTTTAGTAGAGAAATCTCTGATTTATGATGTTTGATTCAGCTCCACTCTTTTCAAGGTACTTTCTAACTCTAAGAAATGTATGATTCCTTCAATTAAAAAAGCAAAATGTTCTGAATTTGCAATGTTACTTCTGTGTAAATTACTCAGTACTTCATTTGTATCATAAATACTGTATAAGGTAGCTTTGCTAATACTAAGAGATCTCACACAGATAGAATATTAAACAATAAACAATGTAGATTATGAGATCAATATGTTGGATAGCAATGGTAGAATGAGTTGCAAATCTAAAGATGCAGAAAGCTTAAAAAATTGTTCCACCTCTTACTGACATTTTAAATTATTTTTGTTTAAATTAAAAAAAGCAAGCATAGTTGGTAATTCTGATTAAGGATTATGTGTGGAATGAAGGACCTTGATTTATACAATTAGATTTTGTTGCTCTATATTTAATTCTCATAGCAATTAAATCATGTGTCTTTTTATATATAAAAGTGTGTGTGTGTGTGTGTGTGTACACAAAAAGAAGTAAGCGCACACACACACACGCACGCACACACAGGGGAGGAGAGAGAGAGTAGCTATTTGCAGATATATATTTGTTGCTTGCTAACACCAGGGCTCATTTCACAAAAGCCAATCACTCTGTGCATATGAGACAAAGGAAGGATTAATTTCTTGTGAACAACTATAAATGTGATCGTCTCAAAGTGCTGCTTAACCAAACTGCACATAAAATGTGTTATGACTATAGAATTGTATTACTAACGTTTCATTGCATATTGTTACGTGCTCATCCCACTTCTCCGACTGGTGAAAACTTCCCAGGACTGGTGTTGTCTGGATTCCTTTAGAGCAGAGCACACTAGCGGGTTACGGTATACTTGTAATATTTAGTCTGTCTGCAAATGTGCAGGTTGAACATTGGATGGAGTTAGACAGCAGGACACCTTTTTCAAGCAACAAAGTTCCCCTCAGGAGAAGGTTTGCTCACCCTCCCATTCCAAGATTCCTGCCTGTTTCTAAATCTGTTGTTTGTCTCAGAAGCTGCCTGAAAGATTCTGCCTCCATGTTGCTTTTTTATCTATGGCTATAAGGAGTTGGGAATGGGTCACATTGTGCTCCCCACCCCTATCATCGGGTAGATTCTTACCAGTCCCAATTGAATAATCTCCTATTATCTTGCTAGTAACACCTTTAGGGCCCAAGGCTATCCAAGTTTCCAGCTCCAATGCAACCCCAATGCAGCCCCAAGGTAAGGGAACAAATGTCCCCATACCTTGAGGAGGCCTCCATGACTGTCTCCCACCACAGAATGCAGTGCACACCCCAGTGACATGGCTGCATCAGCACTGGAAAGTTGGGTAGGATTGGGCCCTTAGTGATTTCCTGAGCTGCCCACGAGTACTCTGCATGCAAGAAAGCAATCTTTCAGCAAATATTCATGCTCAGAACCCCGTCCCATTGCCTAATCTCACAGCACTCCAGTATAAATTGCAAACGTGTAATCTAAATTTTGAATAATCATCAGATTCACAAACATCTTTTCATGAACCTCACACAAATTTTGGACATTCTACGCAGATGATCTTCCTCCAGTCCCTTTCACTATCTCTTCTGCTGCACCAAAATCAAGTGCCAAGGCTATGTAGAGAAGGGTTCTTGATGCCTGCCTGAACTTAGGGCACACCATCATCTCAAAAACCTATCAAGCCTGAGATTGAATTGCTTAAGGACATACCAGAAGAACATTTAGGGCGCAATCCTAACCTGGAGTTAGGCCAGCCCAATTCACTTGGGCCAGAACCAGCGTGTTGCAAACGCATCATAAAGTATGTTTGCAACACTCATGGTCATGCGCCAGCCTCCCTGACTCAGAGAGTGGTGCAAATGCACACTTTATAGCGCGTTTGTGACACTCCTGGTCTGGCACAAGAGACTTGTGCCAGCCTAACTCCAGGTTAGGATTACGCCCTAAATATATTTAGGATGGTCTGTTCTAGTGGCCCAGTTTAACTTTTTTATTGGATGACATTTTGGCATTTGTATTAATTCTGATTTTCACCTGAGCTTTTCCTCTAGTATATCATGGTGCTGCTGCATCTTTTCAAAGGCTTCCCCCTCCAGTCAGCCTTAAATCCTACATTCATGGATTTCAGCTCACCCATCATTGGGAATGAGAAGCCATTGGGGCTTACCTCTGGAAATGTCATTTACTCTCATCCTTCTTTTCTGGAAATTCAGAGCGGAGCTCTCACAGACATTGGGAATAGATTGTGCTTTTTGTGTGATTTCTTAATATTGTAGCCCTCCCATTTCCTAGCCAAATAAACTTCGTTTTTGCATAGGAATCACCTCAACAAGAGAACCCTTTCTAATAGACAATGCAAGTACAGGGGGCATTGTAAACCTTAAAAAAAAAAAAACTATAGTATGTAATACTCTTTTTTGTTTTTGTTTTTTTAATCTAGTACTCCAGAAACAATTTGTGCTCTTATTACTTTGGTGAAGAGGTTTTAGTCAAATCCTTAAGGACGCAGCCAATTAAAAAATGCACGAAACCCTGCATTGTTACTTAGCTAAGAATCCATCCCAAAACTGCTAGCAAGAGTTAGTCACCTGCTAATGTTGTTCGGGTAGAGGTTTTTTTCCTCGTTTCTTTTACAGTGATGATGTGAACACTTGGCAAAGTATCTGGAGTTAGTCAGGGTCTATCAGGCAAGTGTCTGATGGTAATGATTTTCAGTCACTTGTGTAGGCCAGATTTGATCTGAACCAATGACCTAGAGGTTAAAGGCTCCATATAGTATTACCAAATCCCAAAGCCATCCAATTCCCCAAGATACGATATATATCTGATATCCTGCAGAATGGTCCTTATCAGCAAGAAAAGGTACTGATTCACACTAAAAGTGCATTAGTAAAATAATGATTTAAACATGAGCACAAGTTTTGTGCCAAACTCTGCTTCCTAGTGGCTAAAATCAGTGGTGGATTCAGATATACGGCATTATGGTGTTGGAGGACTCAGAACCATTTTTGTCTATAGTTTATAACTGCCTGCTTGTGGTGACATTTTATTTCCTTCTTATACAGTGCCCCAGCTGTGAAAAAACATCAGTGAAAAAATGTCTATAATTTTGTATTTAACGGAGACCCAAAAATGCATCTAGTTGTTTCAGGAATCACGTTTATCTTTCTAGTAGTGCCAAAGTCATACGAGGTCATCCTAAGTTTTATACAAGTAATGGGTAAATTGATTTCCAACACTACTAAATTTTGTCTTAGCAGTTTCATTTCACTTCATGGCAAAAAAACCCACCTGCTCATAAATAAATAAATAAATAAATAAATATTTTGTAGGATTCAGAAGATGCAGGGAAAAAACTGGCAAGCAGTCAGAATAGGCAGAAAAGTAAAAAAAAATAGATAAAACAAGGATGGAGATAAATAGATGTGGCGGATTCTCTGTACAACTTACATATTCTCTGTGAGTTCCCCAACAGTTTGAGAATTCATGCACCAGTTAATTAGCCCAAGAGACAAGGACAGTCCAATATCTGTAGACTTTATTCATATGACTGTTTATAAAGGAAAGGGTGAGATGTAATTGAGTTTATTTTTAGATCTATAATTAATTGTATGCTCTTCTGTAATGATTTGCTCATGTGTATTAAGGATTATATTACATAACTTCTTATCCAATGACAGCAGGACTCAGGTGTTAATCTGCTCTGCAAATAAAGTTGTTTTAAGATTAAACGAACAGGTGTGCTGGGAAGAGGGTCTTCATATATTACTTGCCAGCAAATGCATCACAAGCAGTCTCACAAGCTGCCAGTTTATATGATGATTGAAATTTTTTGTCCACTGACAAAGAATTCCAGAAATGAAAAATGGTGCATTATCCAATACAAAGACTCCATTAAAACTATTTGAAAGGGATTGGCAAAGTACTATACATCGTCCACTCCAGCTTGTAGTTAAGTTAGACCAATGTTCCTTAAACTGTGGGTTGGGACATACTAGGTGGGTTGAGAACCAGTTTTCAGGTGGGTATATATATATTCTTTCTGATTCACTTTGCTGTTGGAAAACGGCTGAGAAATAACCTAATTCAGTGGTTCTCAAACTCTCTGGGAGTTCAAGGACCACTAGTAAGTGTTTCCAGGAGCAGGGCCTGTTGGGACACCCATTCTTCAGCCACTCCCCTTAAGGGGAAATGGCCCTTTTTTGCTGTCTATGCTGGGTCGTTAAGAGCACTGAAGCATTTAACGGCACTGACCTAACTTTCTGCTGCATTCTCAGGAAAGCAGCAGGCTCTGGTGTCACAATGATGGCACTTCTGGCCATTACATTACTTTCAGTAGGTCCTGGACAGATTATCATTCTAAAAAGTGGGTCCCGGTGCCAAAAACTTTGAGAACCACTGAATTAGACAAAAGAAAATGAAGGTTATCTTTAAATAGGTGATCATCAAAGAGACCATCAATCAATCAATCAATCAATCACTAGTATTTATATACCGCTTTTCAACACAATGTTCACAAAGCGGTTTACAGGCAAATAATAACATTAAAGTTAAATGGTTCCCTGTCCCAAAAGGGCTCACAATCTAGAAGAATGGAGAACACCACCAGCAACAGCCACGAGAAAGACACTGTGCTGGGGTGTCACACATTTTGCAGAAGTGATGCTGGCTTTGCTACAAGTTCTCCACAGGGTACTGCAGCCAATCATAAATCCTTTACTATTGGACTTCTATAATTAGAAGTGTTTTCAAACATTTTTATTTTTTCTCTAGATTTCATTTTTTCCCCAAAGAGTAAAAATGCAGAAAGCGGTGTTATGTTTTTATTCCAAGGTTGTATTTTTATAAAGTATAATCATTTTAAAGGTGTACTAGGTAGATGGTATAAGTGGTATAGGATTAGCAGATGCAGCCATAGTCATTACCCAGGCACCCCCTCCCCCAGTCCAGCCCAACCAGTATTATATTACAGTAACCAATATGTAGAGATGTTGAAGTAACGAATATGAGAGAGTTTTTTGCATGGGGGGGGGGGTTTCAAAATTAGAAGTGCCAGAAAGCGGTGTTATATGTTTTTATTTTGTTATCACCAACAAATAACACCTTAATCATACACACACAACTTTTAGGTGTACACTTACCTTGCACAACACATTACGTCTATCTTCCAGTGAAGTGTGTGAGGTGGCCTTCAGTCCACTGTCCTTGGTATTAAGACAAGTGAATAAAATGTCTTCAACTATTGTCAAACACATGCAAAGGGAAGGCATCACAGCTTCTCCAGGCTAATCACATTTTCCCCAAGTCTCATCTCAACATATAAATTACCATCTACAGCCCTTGTTATATTTGCTGTATTATATACTTCAACCAGCAGAAGTACTGCCTTTAAAAACAAAGCACAGTGTTGATGAAAGTAAAACATAGTCCAAAGCTCCTTGCAGCCAGCAGGAAAACTTCCATTGACGTAGGTGAACTTTGGATTGACCATTACTAATTGGTCTCACTATGGACATTTTGGCTTAACTTAATTGATTTAAAGCCCAATCCTATCCACTGTTCCAGCACAATGCAGCCACAACGCAGCCCTAACGTTAGGGAACAAATGTTTTCTTACCTTGAGGGGGCCTCTGTGACTGCCCCCAACTGCAGAATGCCGCACATGCCCCATTGGCACCACTATGTCAGTGCTGGAAAGTTAGTTAGGATTGTGCCCTTAATATCATAGGCTGTATTTTTTCCCCTAATTATATAATACTTTACTGTTTGATACTCTCATATAAAACTGCTAAATAAACTGCCCAGTTCTTTCCTAGGCCAGCCTGCATGGTTTAGGGCTACTGATGCAGCTGCTGCTGCTTCTTGCAGGCTAGCTGGCGAGCAGCCTGGCTGGGAGAGGTAGGTAAAGACAAATTTTACTTACCTAGTCAGTACTTCTGTGGTCCTCATGGATGTAAAGTACTCATATCTACATCAGCTCTTTTGCTCTTTTAGGCCAAAGTGGATGTGTCAGGTCCAAGACAGGGAGATAAAACCCAATGGCTACTAGTGCCACCAAGATCCACCCTGCATCTGACCCAGCCTGATTCCTGCCCCAATCTGCTGCCACTACAATCTGCTGTGCTGCTGCCAGTTCAGTCTTCTGGCCTTTTTACCATTACCACAGACCGACAGAGAGGCTGTTGCACCAGCGGATAGGATTGGGCCAAATTGTGATACAGGAGTTCACAAGGGGTTTCCATATTTTTTAGCCAATCAGCAGAAGCTTGCCTGTTCCTAGGGTCAGAGGTTAAACTTCCTTAACTTTCTTTTGTAGCTATGTCCCAACTTCTGGTATCAAATATCTCAAAAACACAATATAGGAATATCTTCAATATATAGGTATTGATATAAACTATTTAACTTGACAATTCTAAGGCAAGTTATGTATAACTTCTAAGGCAAGTTATGTATAAACGTCTTCTCATGTTATGTGGCCTGCATAACGGGCCACATAATTGTACCCTGAGCATAAAAACTTTGTCATTGTTATTTTCTTCACCGTTTAGCCATTTTGTTTTTTAAAATTATCTTTAAAAAATGGTATCTATATATTTAATGACCAAAGATGACCTTCTTGATTATTCCAGACATATTTCTTGGATTTTACTGCGCAATGAATTGAGGACCAGTAGTTTAAGCACTAGGTGCCACCCTGGGAATCTTGTATCCAAAAGATAAATCAACAATGCAGCTTGTTGACGGCCTTCACAAAATCATTTTTCCTTATTCTGTAACGTGGAATAGGTAATGATATACCACTCAAGGATTTTGTAAGAAAAAGGCAGTAATATGGCTAAGCAGTTTTATATGAATGAATAATAACTACAGTATAGTCTCTTTTTTTTAAAGCTCCTCTTTTGGTTAGACCAAATGCATTCAAAACATTGTGCAGCTGAAAAAGAATGAACAATTATAGTTGGATCCTACAGTCCGCTCAAGTCAGGGGCGTAACTAGGGTGTAGCAGGGTGTGGCACGAGCCATGGGCGCCATCTTGCAGGGGGCGCCGTTCGCATGGCGCCTGCCCCCCCAAAATGGCGCCCACGGCCCGCCCGCTCCTGCGCCGCATTCTCCTCGCTCCAGCTGGCCTTAAAGAGCCAGCCGGAGCGAGGAGAATGCGCTGCCACCCGGCGCTCCCTCCCGCTTCTCAAGGGGGGGCGGGGCGCTGCCGCGTTCTGTTTGCTGCGGAGCGAACAACGCGGCGCCCTGGCCGCGTTCTTTCTGTTCGCTCCTGCCGGCCTTAAAGAGCCGGCATGAGCGAATAGAACACGGCTGGGGCGCTGTGTTCTGTTCGCTGCCGCCGGCTCTTTAAGGCCAACGGCAGCAAACAGAACACGGCGCCCCCGCCGCGTTCTGTTCGCTGCTGCTAGCCTTAAAGGGCCGGCGGCAGCAAACAGAACGCGCCTCTTAGAAGGGGCGGGGTGCTATGGCATGATGTCACGATGGGACGTCATGACGTTGCGTGCCCCTGGGGCGCATTTTCATTGGGCGCCATGGGCGCCCTTTCAAATAGATTCGCCCCTGGCTCAAGTGGCTTAGTTATAATACATACAACTAATACACAAGACTCAAAACACAAATCCAGATTCCAACTGTTGCATAAGTGATGTCCATCAGAAGGGTAAGACTTCAGATGGTTCCTCCGCAAGCTATCCCAGAAGCTTTGACTGTCAGAACCTTCATTGTTTCAGATGTGACATCTAAAATGGATTTTTAGGTTGAGCTGCCAATGACTGAATAGTATCTGTGACCCAGATTTTGAGGCCCCAATCTGATCCACCACCAGTTTAGATGATGCAGCACCACCAGTAATGCAGACTGCATCCTGTGATGGTAGTGGTGGGAGCAACCAGATCGCCCAGGTTACCTGGCTGCTAATAAATCTCCATGAACCTACTCCAGCTATTTAGCTGGTGTAAGCCCAAGGAGCTTCGTGGGGTGAATCCAGGCTAGGGCAGGGGAATAGAATCCTGGCAAGTACTGCTGCTGCCAAGATCCACCCCCTCCTGTCCCCAAACCATCTCCTGCCTTGCCTACTCCCTGCTATGCCCAATCCTTCCCTAAATTGCCCATGCCCAACCTCCTTACCTGCTGCAGTGCAATCTGGCCAGGCTGTGGGTGTACACATGGCCTCCAGCCATGTGCACCAGAAGGCCTGCAGCGCACAACGGCAGCACATCTTTTGCAGCGCTGCACTAGCAGTTATGGCAAAGGATCAGGAGATCCACCATAGTAAACCCTGTCTGAAATTTAACTGTCAAAAATTTGACTGTCCCAGAATTTATTTTAAATCCCAAAGGATTTGTGTATGCACTGGGATCTGCACAGCTCACTTTTATACTGCAGACTGTCACACTGTCTGAAAATCTGTTCCCAAAGGACAGATAACCTTTCAGAGCAGCATCCAGTCCACTCACCCAGAATGGAAATTGGTAGTGGAAGTTGTTCCCATTCGTGCACAGAGCTTTTTAGATCCAGGTCTTTGTATAAGAATAATATAAGGTGTAGGCTGAGAACAGAAGGACTCACCTGAATTGCACTTGGGGAAAAATAATTTTTGAGCCGTTTTCTAAATTGAGCCATTTATTCCAAGAATAAATTATGTTAGAATTGCAGCCTATCACACACAAGTACTACAGTTAATTGTTTTATGAAAAATTATTCTAGGTATCAACAATGTACCAAGCCAATCATTTCTTTAGAGTTTTTTAATTGATGCAGGCATAGAAACTTACTGCAATATCTCATACAGCAATATCTCCGATAGCAACTACCTCCGATAGTGTGGCGCATACATTCCCCGCTGTGTGAATAAGCACTGTAATATACATGTCAATTTAATAGGCAGGAAATGGGTGCTGATGGTTCCCAAACACATTCCATTGAGTCGAACAGCTGTCAATCACATCCAGGAAAAAGATTGTTGTAACCAATCAGTGCTAAAAGAGGCTCTGTAATCCATATACAGCCAATATACATTTAGCTGTACTGTCTATCTACTTCAACTGTTCATTAGCCCTAACCCCAATCGCTGTGTTCCACAGCACATAAACATGTGTAGTAGTATCTTTTTGAAATAAAACTAAAACACCTTCACTACCCAATCCTAACTAGCGATTAGCAGAGCTGCATGGCCTCTGCTGTACAAGATACTTTCCTCTTACCCTGAATAATGCTCCAGCCTGCCCAATGGGGCTACTTGATTCTGCACCTGTTATTTAGCTGGCACAAGTCCAAGCAGCCTCATGTAGGACATTCAGGCTTGGGTGGTAAGACAATATATGACGGACGCCTGCTCTGCCAGTCCTGCCCTCCTCCAGTGTCCGATTTGCCCTGTTTCACTGCCTCCAATCCACCACCCCCTGGCATGACTTTGACCTCCACTAGTAGGTGCAAACATGCTTTATGGCACTTTCGCAACACCCTCGGCCAGCACAGGGACCGCTGCACCAGCTTAAGGCTGAGTTAAGGTTGCAGTTAAGCAAAGGGGCAGATAACCCCTGGTAACAGGGCAAGAGGCACTTTTTCAAGTGGTGTTCCTCTTACATTGAGCAGCGGAAGAGTAACTATCCCTCTTCACCCCAGCACAGTGTCTTTTCTGGGTGCTGTTGCTGGTGGTGTTCTGCATCTTCTTCAGATTGTGAGCCCTTTGGGACAGGGAGCCATTTAACTTTCTAATTTTTTGCCTGTAAACCGCTTTATGAACTTTGGTTGAAAAGCGGTATATAAATAAGATGGATGGATGGATGGATGGATGTGCATTTTTCAAATTGGAATCTGAATAGCATGCTAATCAAACTATAACATTATGATTTGAAACACATTGAGCATGAGACAAAGGGCGCAATCCTAAACTGAGTTAGGCCGGCATAAACTAAGCCAGCAAAGTTTGGCCAGCACAAGGGCCACCGTAAAGTATGTTTGGACCACTCTCGGAGTCAGAGAGGTCAGCACACAGACTTGCACTATCCTCCCTAAGTCAGAAAGTGGTCCAAACATGCTTTATGGTGGCCTTTGTGCTGGCCAAACTTTGCTGGCTTAGCTTTACCAGCCTAAAACCAGTTTAGGATTGCGCTCAAAGTCTTACACATACAGAGGTTCCCTGTTTTTATCTCATATAAGGCAGCAGTTCACAACGCCCTACTCAGACTTTGCGAATGGTGTTACTGCTGGCAGGAGCAGGGACTGGGGCAGGTGCGGATGCCTGACAGCGCTGCAGTGACTGTGGTGCTGTGGGCACCCTGGAGAGTATTCTTATTCTTATTCTTATTCTTTATTGGATTTATATCCCGCCTTTCTGCCCGAAGGCACCCAAGGTGGCACTACAACAAAAGAAACAATAAAAACAGAATTTAACATTAAAAAAACAATTTAAAAACAATATTAAAATACAATTTAAAAATTTAAAAAACAACAAGCCCCGTGAATCATAAGATATAATCAAGATATAGCCTGTCAACAGTTAAAAGCTTTTTGAAATAAAAAGGTCTTCAGCCCCCGCCAAAATGTTAACAAAGAGGGAGCAGTTCTCAATTCGAAGGGGAGGGTATTCCAAAGTTGGGGGGCCACCACCGAGAAGGCCCTCTTCCTGGCCGCCGCCCCTCTCACCTCTCCTGTTGGCGGCACAGTCAAAAGGCCCCCCCCCCAGATGATCTAATAGTACATGTAGGATTATATGGAAGGAGGCAGTTCCTCAGATACCCCGGACCCGAGCCGTAAAGGGCTTTAAAAGTCAAAACTAGCACCTTGAATTGGGCCCAGAACAGAACCGGCAGCCAGTGTAGTCGCCGGAGCAACGGCTCAACAGAGTCAAACCGATGTGCCCCAGCAACCACCCGAGCCGCCCAGAGCCAACCTGAACCTCTTATCTCCCAGGAGAGGTTGCACTGGCCACTGGCAAGGTCGGGGAGGCCCGCAGCCCCCTCTACGAGCCTCCCCACTGATGTAAACAGCCCCATTTGGACTGCACAAAGCACGTCCTCTTTGTCCCCCCCAAGGAGGTAAGAACCCCTGGGATGCCGGCAGGGAACCCATTCCTGGGCCACTAAGACCCCCAGGTTTGGAAATGCTGACATAAGGGAATGCTCTATCTATTTCCATACCAGAGCATTCCAAGTAAAAGCCATGATTCAAGAAAATAATTGCACATATGCGTGAGCATGTCTCTTTGTTGGATCACAGTTTTTACTTGGATATTCACTGGTTTCAGGTGAGCTTTATTCCTTGAAAAGTTAAAGATTTGGGAAGCTGCAATCAATAAAATGTTTCAAATATAGGATTTCAAGTGGTTTACCCCACCCTCAGAATGGACCAGGAAAGTGCCGCTGCCATTATCTGATAGCAGAAAGACAAAAACAAAAAACCTTGCTTAATACCAGCTGTCTTGTCCTATAGCAAATACAGGTACTCCAGGCACTAACTAGTTCTGAGTGTGGAATGAGTGTAATTTAGACAATTTTGTCCTATTAGGTTTTGGATTGGGCTGCAAGACATTTGTGGATTGGACATCACGGCATTTTTCAAAGAGTGCTGCATTGTGTTTTTGGGGATGGGTAGCCTAAGGCACACAATGCAATCTGACTCCGCTGTCACTGCTATGTTCCAGCCTGGCCTTGAGTGGATTCACCACCATAAGAGATGGAATTGATGCCCCTACCTTAAGTTCTTCTTCTAGTCACTACCTGCCTTTTATTTGCTCTCTCCCCCCCCCCATTGCTCCCTCCCATTGGCCCAGATCTCCAGACAGGTGCACATTCCACATTCTTCTTAACTTGACAGCAGTGTTCTTTCATAATCTAGAAAAGAATTTGTTAAAAGAAAAAAGAGACAAAGTACTAAACAGAAACAATAAGAGATTCATGGTCAGTGACAATACCACATACATAAAAAGCATTTTCTTTACTAGATGTTCCCTGCACTAAGAAATCCGCTCACACAGGACAAAACATAGAATCGTTACTGGAAGAATGGGTCATTCCTGAATTCACTCTGATTTCCAAACAGGTGTAAATTCACTCTGATTTCCAAACAAATGTGTAATTCCTTCAAATCATCCTTATGTGTAAGGTATGCATGGTCAGGTACAAGGATTCAGCCAGTAGACAGGTGTGACCACAACCCAGCAAGCTGTCAACTGGAACATTCCTTGCTAATTGTTCTAAAGGCAGCAATATGTCATTTTTTTTCAACTACTTTCTGGCTGGGTTATCTGAAGGTGTTGCCAAACCTGTGGCCTAGGGAGGGATACATGGTGTAGAAAGTTAATAATGCAAACCTGATACATTATAATTCCACGTTAAACATGGGCTACGTCAACAGATGTCAAAACTGTTTCATATGGAGGGCCGAAATTAGCATTAAAGGTGCCTGCTGAGGGCCAGAAGTGACATCATTAAAAAGAAAGTGACATCATTAAGCAAATGGTGACCAGAAATAAGCAATATGTTCTCACATAGAAACTCATTAGCTGCAAATGACAGAAGAGAAAATGTGCAGATCGTTTTCATATTTTCAAGACATGAGAGAGTCCAATTATAACAGGAGCCAATAAATTGCTTCCGGGGGGCACATTCCACCCACGGGCCTTATGTTTGATACCTCTGCGCTATGACTTTAACCAATTCCATTCCATTCACCACATACTGTAGTTAACAATTACAGTGGCACATCTGATCACACAAGCCATGACCCAGAGAATGGAGAGCATCTGATAGCTTCAAGCATTGCTGAAGTTAACCTGCTCGTTCCCAATTGGAAAGCTACTGGCAGCCTAATGTGAAGAGGAAATATAAAAATAATGAAAACACGTTTTAAGCAATAATATAAGCAATCAGAAATATGTTGAGTGTACTTTTACTAGTTTCAGCAGAAGTATAAACTCTCCAGATCTTGAACGTCCTAATCTGCAAAGCACTGCTCAGATGAAATAACTTTCTTCTTTCATATACTTTATATTATGTTCTCTGTGCTATACTCTTGGATGATCCTAAATCAGTCATTTCACTTGCCATCAAAACGCAAAGTAACAATGTTTGTTCTTGGACTGCCAATAGTTTATTGATCCATTCATTTCTGCTTGGCACTAATACTGAAAATGAGGAATGTGTGTCCCTTTACTGTGTGAATAGCACACTTTGGTTGACAATGGATGCTGCAAAAACCTTGGTTATCTGTGAATCCCCTAATATGTTCAATGTTATATTTCTTTGATGATATTATCTGGGATATGGGATATAAACATACTTTTTAAAAAGCTAGTTGAGAAAACCAAGTCATTTATATTGAACTCTTCCCCTTCCCCCCCAAAAAAGTATTTTTCAAGCAAAGAGATAAAATTGTACAACCCAGCCAAGCAGTTTTAATATAATGTGCTGATGCATTGTTCAGGGCTTCATTTTGTGCACTTTTCTTAGATTATAACACTTCTTAGAGTAGACCTAGACAATATCTGATTGATTCTAGTCTGAGTAGATTGGACCAGTTCAGTATAATTTCCTCTCTTGTTGCTCTCATTTCTATAAGAGAGATTTTTGGTACATGAAAATCAACAGGCTTACACATGCAAAATGCAGGGTAATTTTCTAGCAAATTTTATTAATGTTGGCATTATGCTGAACGGAGTATTTCTGGTGAATATTGAGATTGTTTTTCTCCAGATTATCTACTAAGATTCTAAGTGCACATACAAGTAAAACTGATCATATATTCGTCCTTACATTTAACACGCTAGCATTAGTTTCCTATTTCAAATCGGTATTTTTCTATCTGTGATGACTCCAAAGACCAGGTAGTGCAAAGCAAAGAGTGGAAATAAGGTGAAGGAAACAGTTATATTTACGAATCAGTGGGAAAATATAGTGGCTCTATCAAATCTGGTTCTACCAAAAGAGCTGTTAAAGCAATCCACATACAAGTTATCCTATGCAAAATATATTTTGATTTCAATAGAGGGTTCCTAATTTTCTTCCTTATAATTGTGATCATTCTATGCTCTGAGGTTTAGGTGACATAGAATCAAATGAAGCAAACAATTACTTTTCCAGTCTCCTTGACCAATATCCAGTTGTCCTTAAATAATAATTTCTGGAGAAGCAGAAGTGTAAGTTACTCTGGAGACATTGGAGATATTTTACACATACAAATTTCAACATCAGCTGCTTAAAATGTAAATGGTATGGCACTTAACTGTTTTGCAAATTGAGGCTTATTTGTCTGAGCAGGATAATTAAAGCTATGATTTATCCCAAAATGGACTTCTTATTGCATTTAATTATAATGGAGGATTAAGCCCCAAAACATTTAACTGTCTATTTCTTTTATACTGTGACTCTGGACAGGCAATAATTGACTATTTACAATTTGTGTAACTATTTTTGTTTGTCTAAGGAGGGTCTTTCTAATTCCCCCCTCCCTCTTAAATTGTTACAGAAATTGAAGCAACGTGAGGAAACAGAGGAGGATTCTGAGAAGAGGTTATCTAAAATTTCCCAGGAGTCTCTCAATAAATTTAGCAGCAGCAACAGCAGCAGCATTTTATTGGAAAAAGAGAAGAACAGTCTGAACAAGGTTGAAGGGCAAGAAGAAGAAGATGAGAAGAATGAAGAAGTTTCTCTAACTAGTTCAGATAGGCATGGTATAGACCACTTGGAGTCTTTAAGTGATTCTTTATATGATAGCTTCTCATCCTGTGCAAGCCAGGGCTCAAATGATGTTTAAAGACACTTGACAGTGGGCACTGAGTGGAGCACTTAAGGAACGGAAGGACTACCTAAATAAGGAAGAGAAGTGTGAAAATATTCAAAGTATGATGCTAAGACTCCCGAAAGGATATATTGATATATTCTTACAGAGCAATAAAAGGGGAGGCAAGAACCCTGCAAAATACGAGAAGGACTGAAAGTTCAACTCTACCACTCAGTTGTTACTTCAAAGAAAAAGTCTTAATATTGCACTTTTTATGAATTCTTGTACAGAAGTTGTAAAAACTATTCTGGGGGGGGGGTGTTATAAAATTATATTTGTAGAGAAACATGACAGCAATAAATACTAATTGGTGCCATGCTCCTGAAATGAAAAGTTACTAATTTTAAACATTGATGTTAATATTAACATTAGTTACCTTTTTTCTGTAAAATAAAGATTTACAAATATTCTAGTCTTACAACTGTACGTAGAAACACTGCTTTAATGCAAACATGAGCTTGCCAAATTGTAATGAATCCCCTTGAACCACATTGTACAATTTACATTTAAATATATTGGTGCAATTTTGAAATCAAGTTTCTCTCTAGACTCATGTATTTCTATTAATGTAATTTGGGTTAAAATTTCTAGCGATACCCTGTATTCCATTTACCAATAGCAATCAACCATGAATATGTGTCTATTTTGCTTTGATCTGAGCTCATCTACAGTCTGTTAATCTGGGAACCATGGAATAAAATGCAATTTAGATTTGTAATTTACACTTTTAAAATTTATAACAAGAGAAAAATTGTGGGGGTTTTCTACAAAAACTGTTTAGATGTAAGAGGAAAATCTATTTCAAAGGCGGAGTGTATTTTTTCTAGATGTGGAGTATTTATAATAACTTTTGTACAGCAATCTGTAAGGTAGCTATATTTGGAATACTTTTAGGCTGTTTACCATGTTTGTAGCATATGCCTTTTTCAGTATATTGTACTATCAGTGTTACATTGTTAATACTTTTGTGCAATGTTACATTTCATGTTGTTTTAAATGATGCTATTGGGGTGGAATGTCATTGTTTCTTTGACTTTTATGAAATATCTTTTGGAATCTTTTTCTGAATAAAAGTCATATCAGATCCACATGTCAACACAATGAGCCATATTAACAGCATTTCAACAATGAAGATGTCTAATTTGGGGAAGACATTAAACCGCTCTCTGGTACTGGATTGCTAAGGACTATCTTTTTTGATGGCGTAAAATACAAAGAAAGATCCAGACAGAAATAGCAACGTTTCCACAGAAAAAGAACCAACTGACTGAGAGCATATGCATGGTTAGGGATGATATTTGAGCCATTTCCTTTTGCAAGTCAAGTAGTTTAGTATGCTCCATAGATAAGCTCCATACAGACAGGATACAAATCAGTCAAGTGCATTTGCAACACGGCAGCTAAAAAGTAATTTAAGCTTAATTCAAACCTCTGGCCCCCTCTCACTGACACTAGATGCTGAATGATGAAAAGCAACGCGGGTAGGTCTCTGAAAGATGAAGCTAGGCAAAGTCATCAAGCGAATGGGTCTGAGTTGTAACAGCGCAGCTATGCAGGGGGAAGATGAAGGATTCCAGCAATAAAATGAGGTCCACCCAGGACTGTAGCAGGGAGAGGAGGAGGAGGGTGGTGGCCTCCGTCATGACGGTTGGCAGCTGTCATTTATTGTTTGCCAGTGCCGCTGTATTTTGAAGGGCTGTGCTTCACGGTGACAGGTCTGTGAAACATGGGGGGGGGGGAGCACCCTTAACACAGCCATCCCGTGGAAGCGCAGAGGCGCTATCCCAAAACAGCGCGCCTCCCTTTGCGAACCCCCGCAGGCTGCCCGCGGGCTTCCCTCTTCCCTGCCTGCCGCGTTCTAGCGCCTCTTCCCAATCTACGCGCGTCCCGTTTGCCTGATATATGCTGTTCGGCGACTCCCTGCCAGTGAGGCAGGGATAGGCTCGAGGCAGAATCTACCTTAAGGGATCAACTGCGTCTCCTCACCCACCGACCCAGCCCCGGCCTCGTCGCCCTCGCTGCTATTCACGGGCTCACTTTCTAGCAGACTGCGAGAGGGGCTGGCTGGTCCCAGACGGCGCGTGTGAGGAAGTCGACCACGCGTGAGGCTTGCCCGGCCAACCGGAAACGATGGGCTCGTGCCTAAAAAGGACGCCGGGGAGCCGCGGGCGTGCACTGGAAGGCGGGTGGCGAGCCTACTCCTGTTTCGCGCCAAATGACCGCCTGCACGCTGAAGGAAGGGAGAGGCTCTGCGCCAAGGGCGCGCGCGCAGAGACCCGGAGTGTGTCGTCAATGCCTGTGCGGCCAACTCTTCGCCCTACGAGAATGAGCAGCTTCTTGCTCCCGCCTCGCGCTTCGCCTTTCCCGCCAAGAGGACGGGAGCGCATTGCGTGTGCCCGAGCTAGCGCCCTTTTATCCAGGTTGGACGCGACGCCCACCATACATACAATACAAAATTCCCCTCCCCCCTCCCGTAGGCGGAAATGGCGCGAACATGGCTTGGGTGTGTGAGAAAGAGAAGGGAGGACTTCCCTTTTCCTTTTTTCTGCTGCGCAGCAACTTGCTTTTTGAACTGGTTGCCGAGACAAGAGTGACCCGCTTTGTGCTTCCTTAAACTCGATACCGGCGGGAAGAGTAGGCGCGCACTTGCTAGCGCACGCAGAGTCACGCAAGCCTGATGGCGAGATTGGCGAGACACGTGCGCTTTGACCGCCGCACGACTAAAGCGAAGAGCGTGGCCACGCTCGCCGGGCTCCCATTCAAAGGAGAGCGGGAAAAAGAGGCGTCTCTTGCGCGCGGACAGACCCGTGGAGAGACTTCAGAACGCGCAGGGCTTAAGAAAGTAGTGCGCAGCGCAAGCCAGAATGAAAGGCACTCGATGACTTTGTAAAAGGGAGGATCATACACAGCCAGATTAAGCACACGTAGGAACTGTGTCCAGATTCCACCTCCAGGTTAGAGGCGCATCTCTGCACTTGGCTTGCGGCGCCCACATCGCCGGGGTGCAAACGCAGCACTGATGAGCTGGCGCAGAATGAAGCCAACCCCTTGTGAATCTTCCGCTTCCGATACATGCGACCCTAAAGGTTGTGGGCGAACCCTGGACAATTGTGGGTTGCCGCTGAAAGCACAACAATCTAGGCTGCCTTTGATCCCGGGAGGACTCGGATCCCTGCGGACGGCGCCGCTGAATACGGCCAGTCCTCTGAGCTCAAGGATTCCTTTTTATCCCCGACTGGCAGCCGCACCATTTGCCTCTTCCGCAGTTCAGAAAGCTGCTGCCTCAAACGCTGCTAAAAGGTACGGGAGGACACGAGGACATCAACACTGATCGGGCTTTAACTCTGGGCTGAGCGAGCCTACAGCTCTGTAGGTCTTTGTAATGTGGGGCTGGTGTGCCAGTGCGATCCCGCTTTAGGTGATCCCCCCCTGCCCCCGCCGCCTCCCTGCCTCCTGAATTTCTTCGCGGCTCCCGTTTCCATTTTGCCCGCCCTTAAAACTATCTACCCCTGCCGATCTGGTACTATTGGAAAGAACTGAGGACTAAGCGGAGCCCGCCCTGCTTGGTACCTGGCCGTTAAAGGCAGAAGGCTCCCACCAGACACAGGTGTGGCGCGTACGTGAGCGATACAGCCGTCTCCAAGGCGCGCTTGGGAGACAGAGCTCCGCTCGTTTGGGTTCTCTGCTGTCTTCTAAGCGCCCGAGAAAGCATCTGATTGGAGAGGCTGCCTAGCCCAGGCCCAAGAGCGTCGCCTCGCCCGAGAGTTTGAGACGGGATGGCGGTCCCAGGAAGTACTGCGAAAGGAACGCGCCTGCTGTGCTGCTACTGGTGGGTTGTTTAAACTATTAGTGGCGCAACGCGCGCCTGGTTCTGTCTTCTGCTGCAACCACAAGCTCCAAGGCTGGGCTTACAGCATGAGGGCGGCAACGAGGCACACACCGCAGAGGACCAAGCGGCCTATGGGCTAGGGTGGGCGAGGGTCGACTCAGTTCACCCGCCTTCTTCAAGCACAGGTAGATCGGGGGGCTGATTTACATGACACCCCACACTCCTTCCCAAGAGCTCAGGTTAGCCTCACTTGATCGTCCCCTTTTCTCAACAAACCTGTGAGGTAGGATTGACTGCTGTCCCAAGGTCATAAGAACATAAGAAGAGCCCTGCTGGATCAGGCCAAAGGCCCATCTAGTCCAGCTTCCTGTATCTCACAACAGCCCATCAGGTGCCCCAGGGAGGCATGAGACAACAAGATGTTGTCTTGTTGTCCTGTTGCCACTCCCTTGCACCCGGTACCAGTAGCCCACCACTTTTGTAAGGAGGTTGCACAATCCATCATTGCCTATAGCCCACGATGGACCTTTCCTCCAGAAATCCGTCCAATCCCCTCTTAAAGGCCTCAAGACCAGATGCCATCACCACCTCCTGTGGCAAAGAGTTCCACAGATTAACTACCCGCTGGGTAAAAAAGTATTTCCTTTTATCTGTTTTAACTCTCCCAACCCTCAGTTTTAGAGGATGCCCCCTGGTTCTGGTGTTTTGAGAGAGGGAAAAGAACATCCCACTATTGACTTTATCCCTTCCATGCATAATTTTGTATGTCTCAATCATGTCTCCCCTCAGGCGCCTTTTTTCTAGACTGAAGAGCCCCAAACGCTGCAGTCTTTCTTCATAAGGGAGGTGCCTCAGCCCCGTAATCATTTTTGTTCCTCTCTTCTGCAGGTTTTCCAGCTCCACTATGTCCTTTTTGAGATCACTCAGGTCACTCAGTGAACGTTATAGCGAAGTGGAAATTTTTGAACCTGGTTCTCCCCAGTTCTTACTTGACACTCTAACCATGGACTGCACCTCCCTAGCACAACCCTGGAGCCAGACTGGAGCATTTCCTAATCCGAAAGGCTAAGGGGCGGTATAGGGTGCCGTCCTCTAGTTTGCTACTGAGTGAACGAATCCTTATCCCCTTTACTCACGAGTACTGTACATCCTTATAGGAACTGTGTGTGAGATCATTTTTACATTTAGGTAAATGTACATTTTACACTCACACCACCAGACTCCCATCCCCCACTCCTAATTTGGGGGGTGGGAACCTTAGCCTCTCACCCATTAATGCCCCATTACGAAATTAGCAGGCATGGTTGGTTGCTTGCAATGGCCAAGCTATGCGAAGTGGTCTTGGACTGGTGATTGTGACCGCCTATGCCAAGGCTTCTCTAGAAACTTGCCTGGCAGGCGAATGTTAAAGAGGGGAGCTAGACTTACCACGCACACCGTAGGGCTGCAGGGACGTGTGTGTGTGTGTGTGTGTGTGTGTGTGTGTGTTGCAGAAAGACAGGAAGGGAGAAACAGAGGGATTAAGCAAAAAACCAACCACAGTTTGAAGTCTGGGTTCCCCGGGAACTATAGATGGGTGACAGATTCGGACCAGCCGTTCGCCACACCCAAGAAATCGAGTGGCGGAGCTGCTCCGTCTTCAGCAGGTGGCCACTGAACGGCAGCGAGTTAAGGGGGGGGGGGTTTCCTACCTCCCCTCGCGGCTATGGAAACCTGGAAGTGGGGGCTTTGCTAGGGGCACCCCCTCCCCTCTCGCCTCTTAAGGCTCTGCCTCTCCCCATAAACTTTCTCTCCCCTCCCCATGGGCAAGGGGGAGGGGCAGTCACATGGTGCCAGGGCGGGGGTTCGCCGACGGCCTCTCTCTGGCGCTGCCCCCTCGCCCGCGCTCTCTTTTTCTTGGCTCGGCGTCTTGGGCTGTAGTTTCAGTCCAACTCCAGCGAGCTGGAGGGAGCTCGAGCAGGGAGGACGGGAGCCGGGCCATGCGGGCTCAGGCGTCGCCTGCTGCCCCCGGAGCTCCTCTCCGCAGCGGCCGCAGCAGCAACAGCAGCGGCGGCGCCTCCGCCAGTCCGACGAGGTAGAGCCGCGCTGCTTCCCTGGCGTTGCGCGATTGTCGCGGCCGAGCCCCGCACACCGTGATCGCCCAGCGCTCGCCACCTCCGACGGCTCCAAGAGGATGTGGCTCTTCGCCGTGGCGACAACTTTCTGGGGATTGTGGCTGGCGCCAGGTAAGAAACGGGGTGGGGGGGGGAACGATCCACCCTCCCCAAGCCCAGCGATCCAGGGACCAGTGCCGGGGGGCGGGGAGAGTCTGGCTCCTCGCCGCCACTCTGCAAAGTTCGTGCCCGCTATTCAACAGCTGCTGCCGCTGGCACCAACTCCGCAGCCCTCCTCCACCTGAGCCCGGAAAGATGCGGTGGTCGTGGCGGTGGTGGCGACCCCGGCCGCTTCTTGCTGCCTGCCTGGCGTTGCACCGAGAGCCGCACCATCTGAAGTGCCCGGGTCCGATTCTGCGCCTGGAGCAAGTCCAAGTCCGAGCGTGCAGGTCTTTCCTTCTGCTAGCAAAGCCAGCCCTCCTTCCTCTCTCCCAGAGAGATTCCGCTGCCCGCGAAGGGCTTCGCCTGGCTGGAATCGTATGTAGCAGCCAGTTTACATTGGCTCTGGACGCAAGAAGGGCGGGGGCAGCCCCGGAGTAACCAGATGGCAGCGCCCGGGAAAGCAGCCCTCAGCTCCCGTTGCTCTGCTGGGTTACCTTCTGCAGCCAGATTGCAGCTCGCCGTAACAACACAGACTCCCCCCCCCACCGCTTCGTTGTGTTATCTGGATTGCATTTATTGTTGTGGGGGTTTATTTTACACGCCACCGTCTGCGCAGAGCTTCGCTTCGAATCGAAAGGTTTTCCTTCGCTCCCCTGCAGACTGCGTTTTAACGGGCGGGGTGGGAGATAGTTTGTAGTTGTGCCCTTGCAAACTACATCCAAGGAGCACCTCTACTCTGGGCTGCCTTCGCTAGAAAGCTGGGCAGCTTTTCACAGGGTAGTCCGGGTTTCTCCGCCCTCCCCTTTTAAGTTGAATTGGTGAGGATGTCGGCTGCGTGATGGGCGCTCCTCGGGGGTCCCGCGGCAGCCCCCCTAGGAGCCGCTTGTCGGCTCTGACACCAAACAAACCAAGGCGTTCTGCCGAGATGCTCCGGCGATCGGAGCCGTTCTCATCTCACGTCTCCCTGGTGCCTCTCTTAAACAGCTAGGAATCGTCGCGAGGACCGAGCCTTCTCGGGGGGAAAGCCTCACGCACCGGCCGAGTGACACCTTCCCAGGGTTCCCCCGAAGGAGGAGGCTGGGGAGAGCCTCCCGATGCCAGCCCCTGCTCTGTCTGTGTAGCAGGAACCAAGTGCCCCCGCACCACCGGAGTAGGATTCACTGCTCAGATCCAAAATCCGGCAAGCTCTGCGACCCTGCCTGCAACTTCCTGAAGGACCTCGTTTACATACTAGAGGGAAGCCAAGGATGCTTTGCTGCTGTAATTGTGCATGGCAAAATAGTAATTAAATCATTTGCAATTAATTAGTAGTTAAGTAAACCCCTTTGGCACGGATGAGCACTGAAGTGCATCTATTAAGCGTGCGCTTTCCTTCCTCACCAAATATTGTTTCCCTTTCTAAAGAAACTCTGGAGAGAAAAAGAAGGGGAGGCTGAGGAACAAAACGGATCAATTCTGTGGCTTCCAATATTGCTCATTCTGCCCCCTGCTGGATGCCATTTTTAGCTGATGCAGCATGAAGGGTGTGAAAACTTGGAAGCAACAAACCCAACTGTTTTGCCCATGCTAGGGCTCTTTTGCACGCAGTCAGCTTATTACTGCACGACACCAAGTAATTATGAGCCATGGCCTTGGCTAAATGGGCGAGAGTCAGAGCCAAGTGCAGAATCCACAGCTTTTATGAACAAGATATAAAATACTTAGAAAAAATCGATGGGACTACATCCCTACAGTGTGTTCAGGACAGCATGATCCTATGCATCTTGACTCAGAAGCAAATACTTAGAGCCATATAACTGCATAGGGCTACAGCATTAGAGGAGGGTTTTTTTTCCCCACCCACACATACTAAACAGCTTTTTTCCCCCTCTTCTAGGATTTGCTTTGCAAATACAGTGTTATCAATGTGAAGAATTTCAGCTCAATAATGATTGCTCATCCCCAGAATTCATTGTGAATTGCACAGTGAATGTCCAAGACATGTGTCAGAAGGAAGTCATGGAACAAAGTTCAGGTAAGGTAAATTGCACTAATTGTCTCATTATGGACTCCCTGACTGGTCCCGCCTTCACATTTTCTTGCCCATCTAATTCAGCTCCTTAGAGAATTCAAGCGTATCTTGATAACGGCTTCAATTTGAGTGTATGCTGCGTATCCCAAGTTCTGTTATTCCATTGTAAACTTAAAATGCTGAAGTTTACTTTTAAAAAGTTAACAAAACTATTTAAAAGAGCATTGCCTGAGACCTCTACTTAGAATACTGGGAAATTAATAACAAGTTCATTTAATCTCATTATAGTTAATTACACAAGCCTTCTCCCATGAGTTAGAAGGCAGTGTATTGAATTAGTAACTCCCTTTATTTACTCTAGCAATTCAGATTCCGCAGTGGTGGTTCCTGAGGGAGAGTAGACACGGAGAGCCAGACTTTCAGTCTGAATGAATCATTCAGGAGTGAATTATTAGAATGAAAAATGTGATGGAATTACACATAATTTATTGGGTTGGGGAGGTCAGGAGGCCTTGATTTGGACTTGTGTACAATCTTTCATGGGACGTGGTGGCGCAGCGAGTTAATCCGCTGTTGCTGGGCTTTCAACCGCAAGGTTGGGAGTTCGAGACTGCGTGGCGGAGTGAGCTTCCGTTGCTTGTCCCAGCTCCTGCCAACCTAGCAGTTCGAAAGCACCTAAAATGCAAGTAGATAAATAGGGACCACTTCAGTGGGAAGGTAACGGCGTTCCGTGCGCTACGGCGTAGAGTCATGCTGGCCACATGATCAGACAAAAACGCCGGCTCTACAGGCTTTGAAACAGAGATGAGCACCGCCCCCTACAGTCGGTCACGACTAGACCATTCGGTCGCAGGGAAACCTTTACCTTTTTACAGTCTTTCTAGAAGATAATTATACAGAATATTTCATGGAATATTTCATGTCAAAAATTGACAGTCTGCCTCCCCTATTACTAATACCTGTGGTAGGAACTGGCTTTCTGTGCGCCAAATGATGTAAAGTGAAACAAGCCCATAGATCTTCAGATCTATTACTGTGACAGGATTGACAACATGATCCTATACATGTTTACTCAGAAGTAAGTTCCATGGGGCCTACTCCCAGATTAGTAAGCATTGCAGGATTGCAAGTAGGATTGCAGTCTTAATGTTGCCATTCTGCCAAATAAGTTTGGATTTTCTGGTAAATATGGAAGACAGTATATGATGTTTCACATATGGAAGGCTGGGTTCAACTAAGTATAGCTAGCGCAGGCTCATAAACTTGGGAAGTCCTTAGGAAAATTTAACTCCTGAAACCATGTACAGCTAACGAAGGTGAGACCTAATGAAGTACCACGACAATATTATTTGGAGAACAATCTGTATCCCTGACCTTGGATGATAACATCTGTGGTGGGAGGTAGAATATATTTGCCAAGGAAAGCATCACTTTGCCCCTCCTGTTGCTTTGGCATCAATGTAAATGACACCGGGACCTATCTAATAATGGAAGGCATAAATTTCATTACAGAATATCCAATTTGTGCAGTTTCAAAATATCTGTAGCAACAACCCGGTGATGGGTTATCATAAATATGAAGTATTCGTGTGATGCGACACACCATAACAATTATAAGTCACCAGCATTTGCTGGTTGTAGAGTTTTCCTTTCCAAAGCCATTGAAATAAGCAGAAATTATCTGTTCACGAGAATGGGAATGCTTCAGCTGTCTGCGGGAAACATATACAAACCCTAATCTTCTAAGTGCATTGTAAATGTATCACTCAAGCTCTGACCTGTGGGGGGGGGGAAGTGTTTCTACTTTTGGAAATTATGTGAGTAAAAGGAACCTTCAAGTTTCACATACTAGATTTTGGAGCAAATATTTTCTCTTAGTCTTCATGCATTCTGGAAATTCTCATGCAGTCTGAAAGTTTGAGATAATCTTATAAGCCATTTTCAACTGGCATCTGAAGTGTAATGTTAAAGGGTCTCTCTCTCTCTCTCTCTCTCTCTCTCTCTCTCTCTCTCTCTCTCTCTCTCTCTCTCTC
>JAJKFI010000014.1:8877728-8913411 GCA_029204185.1 Lerista edwardsae
CTCTCTCTCTCTCTCTCTCTCTCTCTCTCTCTCTCTCTCTCTCTCTCAAATTTTGTAAAAATACAGGTTTTATGGATAAAAGGAATCTGAAAAGCTATAGAAATGCTTTGCAAAAAGCTCCCAATGGAAATATTAAAATACTTTCCTTAGCTCCACCTTTTCCCCTAGCATTATGACTTCTGACCACAATATTTTTATTTCAACTTACAAATTAAATAGCCTCCTAGTAGCTGTATTGGTAATCTTTTAAGATGGAGAGGTTAGTGAGGCAGAAAAATGCCTGCCAGGAGAACCCCTTTATCTTGGATTGGATTGCTTAAACCTTTGGATGCCCACATTTTTAAGCAATGAGATTGTCAGATATTTTAAAAATCAGATTTACAACTGGATTCTCAAACCAATTGATTAAGCTACTGTGACTCTGTTGAGTTCAAGGTAAGAATCGTTCTAATTAGGTCTTAAAGCATTTAGAGCAACGTAAACGTGCCTTCCCCATGCTAGAAAAATGGATTTGTAGTGGTTTCAGTAAGAGAGATACATTTTTAATATTTTTCTTTGGACTTTTCAATCTGCAAATTTTGCACAGAGTTATAACAGCGTTTGACCTAATATGAGAACCTATCCTGTGCCTGTCAGGGAATGCATATAGCATCCAGAATTGTTGTTACTGCAGGCATTTGTTGTTTTTAACCAGGAATGTGAAATAATGGGTACAAATTCTTTGTTCTAACATGGCTATTTTGGATCTAGTTACATTTCCATGAGAAGTGTATATTCTGGTTCACATCCAAGGCAGCCTAATCTGCAATTAAGTCAAGCCAACATAATTTGATTTATGTAAGATTTGGTCCCATTTACATTAGTGAGATCTTCAGGTTTGCAGTGTTGAGCAGCTTGGAAGAACATTCATGTGATTCAAGTTATATCAGTAGGGTCCAAGGATTTAGGCTTAATTGAGTTGCAGCATACAGTGAAATGCTCAATGCAAGGCTCAAATCATATATGCCTTTGAGTACCCCATATGTTTCAGTGGTTGTGCTGTAGACTAAAGGGTATTGAGCTTTGGTCCAGCTTTTATTGTGTTTTCTTATGTGCCAAAATAAATTGCTATACAGGCGTGTCCCAGTATCCACTGAGTTGGTGTCCACAGTTTCAGTTATCCACGGATACCACAGGTGCTGGGATGCTTATTACAAAGATAGGGAAACATTAAACAAATCTCTTCTGTTTACCTTGTTGCAACAAAACCACTGATGTTCCTCTATCTTTAAAAAGGCATCCCCAGTATCTGCGGTTTCAGGTATCCACTGGGGGTGGGAATCCGGAATACAACTCCAGCGGATACTGGGGCATGCCTGTATTTTCATATTTTATTTAATAATTCAGCATTTGTTTACCAGACCATCTTAGAATTCCATCTTCTTTTATAGTTCTTTAGTACTGTGCACAGCTCAATCCGAACCAGGGCTAGAATAGGCAGGCTGATTGACCTGTGCCATATCCAGCCCTGGTTAGGAGGTGGCCATGGTGTCCCCTTACTCCAAGTAAATCCCCAGCCACTCCTATGGGGTAACTTGTAGAGCCAACTGGGCCAGAGATGGGGGTTAGGGGGTTGGTCCCACCCTGATCCATCTTCCCTCCACCCTCCCCTAGACCTCCCCACCCCCACCCCAGTGATGTCATTCAGGGGGAACAGACCAGAACGGGCGTTCCGGATCCTGACGGGCTCCGTGGCTGGTTCCGGGTTCCCGACAAGTGCCAATCAAAAGTGAGTTCCTGTTCCTAAATCATTTGAATGACACCACTGCCCCACCCCCCATGCAGTCCCCCTGGCTAGCCTAACCTGGGTTGGGAAGCAGTGTTTCCCAACGCTGCTGGGAGGCCAGCGCATGTCTCTGTACCGACCTCCCTGATTCCTAAGAAAGCGCAAATGCTCTTTATGACGTGTTGGTAACACTCCTGGGTTGGCATAAGGGGCTTACTGTTGGCTCAGCCCAATCTGTAGATTGCACTCTCAATCACCTATTTTCATTTTATGACGCCCACTGATTCAGAACTATTTCTTGTGAACGCTATCTGCTTTTGCTATGACTAAAAAGGTGCAAACACTTTCTGGTTTTCTCTCTGCACAAATCCTTCAGTAAAATAAATAACTTAGTTGCCTTTTTTCTGTAATATGTCCAACTCTGTGATGGCTTTTTTTCTGAGACGAGGTGACCAAAATTCTATGCAGAACTTTATTTTGTGTGCATTATTTTTAATATGTCCACATCAGATGCTTAGATAACGACATTGCGATACTTGATGTTTCAGTTCCAGTCCTTTTTCCAATGTCCCAGCACTAAACTTGCCCTTTTCACTTCCTTTTTTTTTTAAGCTTTATTAATTTTCCAAAAATATAAGTCAAGGGTGGGTAAGGAAGGAAAAGAGATGGAATTTTACATAGGGGGTAAATGAGGCTTTTCACTTCCTTGACATCTTATAGGATATTTGGATAACAGTTCAGAATCAGAATGATTCCATATTGATGTGATGTTAGATATGAACTCAAGTTCCAATCTTCAGTGAAAGCATTTCCATTTTCTCAGATCCTTACAGTGGTTGCAGGTGCAGAAAGCATTCCAGTGTATTCAGAAACTGTGTCTGGGGTTGGCAAGGTCTGACTTTGGCCAAGGGCCCATGGACTACTCTCTGAACCTCTCACTATCAGTAGTAGTGATATTGGTTGGCAGAGAGACTGTGTTTGGCCCTTCTAGCTACAAATGGCAGCATCCCCCAAAGCAGTAGCATAGGTACAGGGTGGTGGCACACTACCAGTGCCTCAGTGCATCATGTAAGCAGCCTCTCCTACTCACCATCCAAGCCATTCCAGGCGGCAATGGCAACATGTTTTCACCACATGGAATGGTTCTGACGGCAAGTGGGAGGCGCGGTGTACACAGTACGTTACAGCACCTGCAGTACTTAACCGCATCTTCTCTGTAGCTATATTACTGCCCCAAAGGTATCTATGTTTCTGTTGGGGTTCTACTGATTGTACCGAGGAGGAGGAAATGCTGAATGCTGCCATGGGTGAGCTGGAGAGGAACAGTGCAGGACTTTACCTCAGTGTCTCCAGGAACTAAGCCCCAACACTGAACGTACTACCAGAAGCGTAAACATTTGAAATAATGTATGCATTTGCAGTAGGTCTCTACATTACTACGGGCGCACAATGCAATCAAATCACTTTACAAAAACAAAAAGAAGTTGCTTGTATGATTATTCACTGTATGATGAGCACATGATTGCTGTCCACTGAGCCTCATGGGTGACAAACATTTGGCAGCCAATAGCAGCATGTTCAACATTGCGGCTTGTGCATTTGAGAGAAGAATTTAATGGAAGCGCAAGCCTGCCAGCCTTTAAGTAGCCTTTCAGTCTGGTAGGAGTGTTTTTAACATAACAGTGCCCCTAACAAGCACAGTTTTAAGAGAGGGAAATAGCTTAGTTCTGTAGTGGAAGTTGAGATCTTGGAACAAAGTACAAAAAATGTTATTGGATTCACATTACAATATCTTCACAATATGATGGTTCCTCTGGAATGGATTTCCATTGCAAAATCAGAATTCACTCTATTTATTTTTTACCTCCCCTGAAATAGCTGATGTGGCTTGCATGAAATATAAAAACAATATACAGCATAAAATTAAAACATCACAAAAACATCAAATGAAGAAACCCAATTGCAACGCTGAGACTTCAACAAAACAGCAGCAATAAGACACCGTAAGATACCTAATTAAAAGCCTGGGTAGGTCTTTATCTGGTACTGGGAAGACATAAGCAGAGGCACCAGTATGCGCAGGAGGAAAGGATGCCACTATGGAATGTGTCCCTTTTTCAGTCTCTCCTCTGCAGATCCAGAAAGAATAGGAGTGTTGAGGCAGGAGGTGTGGACTGATGGTTGAGCTGTTGGTACTGCCTAAAGCTAAGCAGGAAAATCTGTGGTTTGTTTTTGGTTGAGACACGGATGCCAGGTTGTGACAAGCTGCAGTACCTGTGGTGGCAGAACAAAGTCGCTGTGGAGCTGCTTAGCTTACTGTTAGTGAAAGTTGTGGTGGAGTGTGTAAGGTGGCCAGCCAACAAAGAATGGAATACGACCTTGAGGACCTGTCCAGGCTTGACTTGTGATTGCCTGCTGAGGCTTGATGGCAGGCAGCCAAAGGAGAGAACCACACTGGGAAGGCAACGTCTGGGCCTGAGGATTGGCGGATCACAAGAATACTGTAGATTTGTAAAAACCTCATTGAAAAAATGGTGGTTTAGACTAGCCTGCTCATGTAAGCTGCCTTGGGCATTTGCTTCGGCATGGGAAAGGCAGGGTATAAATTCTTCAAAATAAAATAAATAAATAAATAAATAAAGGGCTTCACCAGAACCTCTTGAATAGGTTCTTAAGAGAGTAGGTTGCCCTTGAGAAATTGAGGCCAATATCTTCGAAGTGCAATGAACACACATTTTAATGAACACACATGAAAAAATGAACACACATTTTAATGCACTCTAATTCATACGTACTTCATTGTAGAAAACCTGAACATTGAAGGGAAACCACTGAAGAGATGTGCCGAACCATCCCAGTAAACGGCCGCTGAGTTGGTGGATAGCAGCAGATCTCTTAGGGCCTAATCCTACCCTTCCGCAGAGCCAGTTTTGCATGTGCTGCCAGGGAGACAGCCATTGTAAAAGTGTTGTAAAGCACTTTTGTGATGGCCAGAAGGTGGGAGACTCGGGCATGGAGGCCAGTGCAGGTGGGCGCTGCATGCCAGGCTCCAGGAGCCGTCAGAAGTGAGTCTGCTGCTGAGTGACATGGGGGGGGTGTGTGTTGTGGGGCGGGGGTAGGTGAGGAGAGTGGTGTTTCAGGCCTGGGAGAGGGGCAGCTCCTGGATCCTATCCCCCAACCCAGGCTTGAAAGTCCTATGTGGGACTACTCTGTTCTGCACCAACAATTATTTCCTTACCTTGAGGCAACCTTCAGCTGCCTCCCTGCCCATACGGGATATAGCAGCAGCTGCTTCAGCACTTTTGTATCGTAGTACAGGCAGTCCCATTAGAAATGGGCTGCTAGTCAACAATGTCAATGGTGTATAGCCACCAATGGGGAACATTTTAATCACTTGGTCTAATTCATTAAGAGCTCAGTCCAACCCAGTGCTGGACTGGTAAGGCCGGCCGGCCAGCACCAAATCCAACGCTGGGTTGTCGAGGCTCGGCACGCCAAGGCCGGGAGAACCCCACTTCAATTCTTAGGGGCACAAACGTTTGTGCCCCTAAGAATTTTGCACCCAGGGCGACGGCCCCCAAGGCCCCCCCATGCTATGCCACTGGTGCGTGCACACAACATGTGCACATCCAGGCCTTTCTCCTTGCTTTCCCTACTTAACTGGTAGGCAGTTCATCTGAACTTCCATGTGCGTTTATAAATGTACAAGCAATAGATTCAACTGCCTCCTCGACGTACATATAAAATTAGGAACATGGGTAGCCTAATCCTAATCTCTTCGGTGCCCTTAGCTCCAGGGGCACCAAAACAGTGACTGCTGGATCCTATAGGCACTCAGGCTACTGCCATGGTCTTCTTGGCATCAGGGAGCATTTGTTTCCTTACCTGGTAGCGTACCTGAGGGGGTGCAAGGGGTGCAGATGTCCCAGATTGCTGGTCTGAGGGGCGGCAACATTGGCTGCCTTCCCCCTGTCTGCCTCCCACCACTGAGAAGTGCAAAGCCACTCCAGGAAGTGGCTCCGAAGGGCCACCCACCCCTCCAAGAAGAGGCAACAGTGCTTCGGAGCCATGTCAGGTCGCTCCAAGAAGCAGCTTCTGCTATGGAGGTCGCTTCCCTGAGTGACCTGGAGTGGCTCCGAAGGGCTACCTTGCCTCTCCAAGAAGGAGCAAGCAGCACTTTGGAGCACGCAGACTTGTCAGGCTCTTGAGAAGGGTAAGGATCTGGCAGCAGAGGCTGCTGCCCCTTTCAGACTCGAACCTTCCCTCTTCCCAGTTCTATCCTTCCCACGCCCTTCCTCGTGCCCTTCCCACATCCTGAAAAGAACATGAAAAATTGAAATGGGAGAAGGGGAGAAATGTATGGGAAGAGCATACAGGAGGGGGAAGTCATGAACTCAGAAAGTCATGAACTTGTAGATTGCTTTTTAAAACCAGTTTCCAAATGTTTACTGTTGTGTAGCTTTGAAGCATATGGTTCTTGTCTGCAACGTTTACAATGCCAATTGCAAAAGCCTAAAAAATACAGTAGCTACAGTACACGAATGAAAGCTGTAAGATAGTTGAATTTCCTTTACAGTTATAGGCAAATTCAGTAGTAAGTCTTTTAATTAATTTGTAATGACTTTTTCAAAAAGCTTAGTTCATAATGGCATTTTCCTATGCATGCAAGCTTATATAGAGTACTGCAGTGCAATTAAAGCAGTTGCGGCAATTATGCACTGAAATAGTATATTAGGAAATTGGTAACTACAGCTTTGTAAAATGAGATGCAGAAAATAAATGCTATTTCTAAATCTCTGCAAAAGGTGTTATTTTTAATGATCAGAGAAAAAATTAATTTGTACGCTTGCCTGAAGTAGTATTTCTTTAACCCTTTTGTTTATCACACCTTTAATTTTATTGCTATCCCATTCAGCTGTATCTTTATAAACAGAAATTTATCTAGGGGGAAAACGTTTACCGTACTTACAGATGACTAAAGTGAGGGTCAAAGATTGGTCTGTTCAATCTTGGTTGTCACATAGCAGTTAAAGGGTGAGGAGCCCTTGCCAGGAAAAAGTTTTCAACTGCAGTTTCTTCAAATTAGTTTTAAACTAAGGAAGCATAAAGTATAAATAATATCAGACTTGATTCACCCTCCTTTATGCTACTGAGGGTAAACTGAACAAAGAAAAGTAAAAGAAAAAAAATACCAAGTTTGTACACAATACGTTTGAAAACTGGAGCACATGTCCCGTGCATGTTTACTCAGGAGCAAGTCCTATTTTTATCAATGGGTCTTACTCTTAGGAAAGTGTGGAACCAACACTTTTCTGGAAGTAAGCCCCATTAAATGTGCCTACTGATGATTAGACATGCATAAATTTGTGTTGTGTGTGCGTGCACATGGAAAGAGAGAGCGTACTCAAAGGACTTGCATTCAGTGAGAATTACGTCTGAGTAAACCTTTTCCAAGGAGTTGCATTCAATGGGAATTACACCTGAGTGGAATTGAAAGGACTTGCATTCAGTGAGGACTTGCAAAATACTGGCTCAAAGGACTTGCTTTGTTCAAAGGACTTGCATTCAATGAGAATTACATCTGAGTCGACCTTGATATTTTGTATGCCATTAAAGGTCTTTGATTTGATTTTGAGTAGACCTGAATAGGCTTGTTCTATAAGTAGGGTTACCAGAGCCAAACTGGGATACAGTGCCTATACCTTTAACCATTGTATAGTAGAGGGAATTTGGACAGGTACAGCTCATCATGGAAGGGTTTCAAAAACTACAACTTCCCAAATTCTCAGTTAAAGGTAGAGGCACTTTGTCCCAGTTTGGATCTAGTAATCCTAGCGGAAAATCATGAATACTGCTTTTTCAAGGTGCCCCCCCTCTCAGTATAGTATACTGAAACTAAAGGAACAGATGCACAATTCTAGTTATATTTTAAGCATAAATCTGGATAGCGTCAATAGCAACGCTCAATAAGAGCTCAATAAGAGGCTCAATAAAAGTTGAGCCTGCCAATGTGTTGTCAATGGAGAGGTTGCCCAGCTGAGTGAAGGGCATGGACATTTGCTGCCTCTGGCAGATGCAGAAGCCAGAGGGACATTTCAGGCCTTTTTTCCACTGTCAGCACTTGTCTGGAATAACTTTATAGTTACTCATATCTGGAGCACCCAGCTCTTCTCTGCTGCCGATAAACAAGACTGCATGTGAACCAAAGAATTATGGTATATGTTATTAACTTTCACTATATGCTATAAATTTAGAGCCCTAGATATATTACTGTTCAGAAAGTGTTTTCAGATGCTAAAGCTGTAGGGCATGTTCTCTTATTAATAAATTGCCTCCAATCTTATGGTTGCCTGTAACACTACAAAGGAAGCAGGAGATGAACTAAATTAAGTGCATTAGATAAGGTGAAACCATGGAGGGCTTATAATAAATTGCTTTTTTTGTGTGTGTGCTTTAAAATACAGTGAGGTAGTGATGGAGCTAGAAGTTGACTGGAAGTAGTTTATGACTTAAAAAAATGAAAAGAATAAAAATGCAAAAAAAAAAAGATGATGTATTTGAAAAGGAATTTGCAGTTTCTGGTCGAGTGACTTTAATTTCTCACAAGGATATGGACAATCGCTTTTTATGTTTTTCTATTTCTTGGCCTTGTTCTAGAGGTAGATACAATGATAGGATATGGTGCCCACAGGGGGCTATCTTAACAGGTCACTTTTCTAGTCCTTCAGGCTACTAGAGTGTGGCTAAGATTTTACGTATAAATGAATATGTTCCAGAAGTATCTTCAGTGACCTACCCAGAGCTCACATTCCACTCCTTTTCCCTCCATAAAGTGGTTTATCATAAACAAGTGGATTTAATGACAGCAATCCTTTTGGTTTTATTGCTTGAATTTCTGTGGGCAAAATCCAAGTACCGTCATATACCACTAAACTCAAAGCACCAAAGGGCTCGAAATGCTACAGTGATATTATTGCTAATGATATTTTCAAAAAGAGCTGAAAGCATTTAAGCACTGATGTGACGGGGGTATGCAGTGTGGTGACAGCAGGTGAGGCAAAACTGCTCTACCGTAGTCCACAGAAAATAGCCTTGGCCCCCACTGCAATTGCACATCCACTCTACCCACTTTCTGAGTCAGAAAGCAGACGGTGCACACATGCAGCTGCAGAGGAGGCTGAGGCTGTTTTCTGTAGAATACGGTAGGGCGGTTCTGTCTCACTTGCTACCCCCACACCAAACGTTCCTGTCAGATCATGACTTCTCCCTAATCTTCTCTACCATACTGAAGTTCTTTGACTCCCTGCCTCCATAAGAAGCTGCTTCAGAGGGTTGAGAGGCCCTCACCAACTGCATGGGCTCCATTTATTTGGCAAGAAAGATGGCATTTGAATATATAAATTGTATTGTGGAGGGAGAGGGAGGCGGTAATTACATGCAACAACTGGTGGAGCAAATGCCTTCTGAAAAACCACCACGGAAGAATAGGGGACCTTGGCAACATCATGGGATGTAATGTAGAATGGAGGACTATAGGGGGAGCGACTAAAATCCAGGAAACACTAGTGAAGAAGGTGCCCCCCAGCAGTGATTTAAAGTATTAGCTGCTTCCCTTACACTGTATCCCATGCATTGCCAAGGACCACCACCCCCTCCCTCTGCAATGGTTTTGGAGAGACCAAAGTTGACATCAGGAAGATGTACTGGCATTTGTTATGCCTTCCAGAGAATAATATTTGAGATAGTTCAACAATTTGCAGCTAAGTGCAGTGTAATTTAAAATAAGTCAAGGATGCCAGCTACAATGGAAAGGGTAGGTAATTTGTAAGTTCCAATAGACAGCTCATCAAAGCCAAGTACTTCAAAAGAAATGAACTTGCAGACTTTTGAAAAAACACAAAAAAAAATTGAGGAAGTTGGAGAAGGAAGAGATAAATGGGCCCATTTAAAAGACTCTTATCAGGAGTGAGCTGAGAAGCCTTTATCAGTTTACGCCCAAGGTATTCAATCTTGTCTTTATGAACAAACAAATGAGAATAACAGCTGAGAGAAAACACTCATAAATCACTAAAGTGCATCATTAAGGAAAGGATAATTATTAATTACTAGCCTGTCCATATGATGTGCTGAAAAATTTCATGTAACTGTGCGCTGCACAGATTGACTTGAAGTCTAGGTAAGACTGCAAATGAGGAAAGAGCGGAAAGTGAGCAGGAGAAATAAAGCCAGCAAGTGGCTTTATATTGTTCTCTGCAAAGATTATGGAAGCTGCACATGCTGAAGACATAACAATGATCACTTAATGGCTCCAGCAAGCAAGGCCTGCAAAAGACGCCTAGGAAACACTTGGCTTTGTTTCCAATCTGTCATTGTTTTCCGCGTTCTTTGTGTTTTTGGAAAATAAGTTGTCTGCATGTGTTTGCAAATACTTGTGTCATCAGAATTTTGTATCTGGGTAGGATTCTGTTGTTTTTCAGTCACATCCATGGCCAGTGCTACCTAAACAGTGTGCTGGCGGGACGTGTTTTCTGCTGACTCAGGGTGCTACAAAGCTGCCAGAAAGTGTTTTGTGGTGGTGCAAGGTGCAGGGGGACTGACAGAGGGCCCCCTCCCAGCAGAGGTGAGATGGGACGGAGAGGGGGGTGGAGCAGAATGAGGGGTGGGTGGAATGGGGCAGGTGGTGGATTAGGCCCAAGAAGGGTCAGTATCAACTATGGTGGCACACGCTGAATCCTGACCCCATTCCTGGGCTCGATCCATCAGCACTGATCAAACCGGCACTAGCTATATCACTGGAGCAGGTCCGAGCTGACCAATTGTGGCTGTTTGGGGCTTATCCTATAATTACTGGAGACCTCCAACAGCCGCAACTCCCTTGCAGGGTGCAGGGGCCACAACACCACCTCTGCACCACCACATAGGGAGTTAGGTAGGATTGAGAGAGAGAGAGAGAGAGAGAGAGAGAGAGAGAGAGAGATGGCAATATATGTTCCCTGTCTTTGAGTCCTGAAATACCTGCTCTGTTGTGGGTTCTACCAGAAAACTAATAATGCGGCAAGAGTTTATTGCTGGCCCCAAGAAACTAGTGTCAGTAGTATTTTTTAGCTGTACCTGCATATTCTGAGATCCTTTGAGGTTCATTGAGTTTTGTTAAGGAATGATGAGACACTAAACAGTATCTGCTATAAAGATAACATGACTGACAATTGGCATGTTTTTTGTTCTCACAGCGGAAATAGGTATTACCTGAAGCACTAGCCTAGTGCAGACAATCATGGAGAGATTCTGTCAGTACTTCCATCCTTAGCCCTCATTAGTTTACTATGAAGTGGGCTCTTTTAGGGCTGCTCAGTAGCATCCCTATAGCGGTGGCAAAACTCTAAGTACTGCAGGATCCTGAGCATCTGTGTAATGCAGGCCCTCCCCTTCGCCTCCAGAGCCATTTGCAGTTCAGACAGCTGGCTTGGAGGCTTGCTCTCCGAGCTGTGAATAGCTCTAAAGGTGAGGGGAAGGAGCCGCATTACACAGGAGCTCAGCCTCATGCTAGACTTAGCATTCCCACCCCACCCCATAGGAATGCCACTTGGGTAAATGAACAAGTTGGGTAAATGTTGGGTACATGAACAAGAAGCAAGATGGACAACAGGATTTGGAATACATCAGATAGCAGAGTTAGCTTGACTTATCATACTCCTGCTAACTGGGCAAGAGGCACTTTTTCAAGTGTTGTTCCTCTTATATTTAGCAGGGGGAGAGTAATTGTCCCTCTTCACCCCCACGCAGTGTCTTTTCTAGTGGCTGTTGCTGGTGGTGTTCCACATTTTTTTTTTAGGTTGTAAGCCCTTTGGGAGCAGGGAGCTATTTAACTTTATTATTTGCCTGTAAACCGCTTTGGGAACTTCATGTTGAAAAGCGATATATAAATACTTTTTGATGGATTGATTGGTTGATCATTTGGCTGACCTGTTTCATGGTCACAAAACTAGTTTTGCTGAATCAAATCTGGACAATTCCACACCATATGGGGCATACTATACATTCCTATAAAGCAGGGTCTCTCTGTCCTCTGAATATAGCCACTGACATTCTAGCAAGGGAACACATGCCTCCAGATCTACTGCTCATTGCCGAACCTTTATGGTTACTTGGAGGAAAGGCACTTTTCACATATGTGGTATCCTTTTCTTTTGGCTCAATCCTAATAGACCTTACAGTCCTGTAACAAACGTTCTGGCAACATAAGGCATCTTTACAGTTGTCTCAAAGCTGAATGCCATTCTGCAAGGCATGGCCATAATTGGTGAGCAGTTGGGGCTGCATCCTACTGCAGACATCCTACTGCGGGGTGGTGGTAAAACATATGTTTACTTACCTCCGGCAGGATGTCAGTGTGAGGAATATTGCGAGGAACAGCCTTGGACAGTGACTCATCCAAGCCAGCACCATGTTACCCACACAGGGTTGTTTTTTAAAGATAATGTGGGAGAAGATGCCCCATTCACATCAGCAACACAGCAGCAATTCTCACAGACAATGGACGGTATTCTGTGGGGGGGGGGAGAGAGAGAAAGAGATTTCTATGGTCAATTATTTTTTCACCACTATTGGAGCAGTATAGCTACTTTTGATGAAACCGATATCTATTTCTATCTTATTTATGTTCGATTAAACGGGGCACATTGTAGGAACTGCATCCATTCACTGTATAGCACAGCTCAAGTCACGCAAATCTCACGTAAATCTCAGCATTGTACTTTGCACTGAGAAATAGAATACTCCCCATAACACAAATGATACAGCGTATGAGCTGAGCAGTGCACATCTTTGCCTAGCTGTGGAAAGACTGGTAGCAAGACATTTTCATATCTTTTTTTAAAGGTGATAAATCATGCAAGTATAATATATTCCATGATTTACATGGAACAAGAAAGACATGTCAGCTTCATCACTATTCACCATGAACAGGGGCTAAATGGTAGCATCAACTTGAAATGGGAATAATGTGGCTACGTGCACTATGTTTGTGTTCATTCCAGCTTACATGTTCAATGCATTGAAAACGTGGCACCCAAGTCCCAGTGAATAAGCATCTCATGCAAAGAAGCAGATCGTGCAAACAAAACTGTTCAAATATTTTGGGCAATTTCCACAGTAATAAAATTATTTCAATCTGGCTGTGCTTAGTCTGTGGTAGGCAGGAAGGTCTGAATGCAGGAAGATTTACTGCAGGACTGGGTTTCTAGCTTGTATGGTAGGCAGAATGTGGGCTACATTCTACTAGTTTCCCATGTCATAGGATTATCTGGAGTCACAGAATATATTAAACAGCCCAGTCTACTCTGTACTTCCTATATAGGGTTCCAGGGACATAGTGGAATATTCTCATTCTGCAGTAGCAGAATTACTGAGCCCTCCAGCATGGGCAGTATGACCAGATGACCTGCGCTGGTGTTGCCGGTGTCGTAGGGCATGTCTAACACGAGCAGTAAGGGCTTACCGCTTGCGTTAATCTAACACTGTCCCCGCACGGCCCAGAGGCAACACAAGCCAGCAAGTCATAGGTTTACCCCTTGCCAGCATCACGCTACTTCCAGGGAGGGTGTTCCTTTGCATGTGGAGGGGCGGAATGGAGGTGAGTCCACACAGCCCAACACAGAGGCCCCCACCTCTACACTGCGTGACTTCCATGTGTTTTCCTCTGAAAGATACATTCCCTTAGGTGTAATTGGATGGATGTAGGCATTTAGCTCTTTCAGCATAAGGTCTATCTTGTGAATCCTGTTGTCTTCTGAGGTGTCTTTGGCAAGAATGTGCAGGAGAGCATTCTCTGTTGTGGCACAGAACGTTATACTGTGGAAAATGAGATTACATTGTGGTGTTATGGAAGACTTCTCTTCCTCACTTGACATTCACTGATTATCTTTAAAGTTGCAATCCTAACCAACTTTCCAGCATCAGGGAAGGGCAATGCAGCTCTGAGGTAAGGGAACAAACATTCCCTGAGCTTGAGGAGGCCTCCGTGGGTACTACTCCACTGCAGGATGCAGAACATGCCCCATTGGCACAGCCATGTCAGTACTGGGAAGTTGGTTAGGGTTACACTCTACGTTCTGTGCTCTCTTTGGCATTTGTTTATTTCTTTTATTCCTGTTACATTATGTTATATATAATAGCACATTTTTTAATTAACAGAAAGCACTTTGGATGCTTTTTGAAGGCTAGACATGAATGGAATGAACTAAATGGTCTAAATGTGTATTGGAAAAGGCAGGAGAAACCCCAAGGAGATAGAGAATGGTATCAGCAGTGGCCCCTTGTCCAGGTAAACCAGGGATTATGAGGTTAATCCCAGAACTCCTGGGCTCTTACCCCCCCCCCCCCAGATGGTTTCTTACCTGTTTGGCTGAAGCAGTTCCAGCAATTGCTCTTGGGGACAATCAGAGAAGACTGGTTTGCACTTGAGTTGCTGTGACAATGTGGTCAGCAACTGCAGAAAGCACTCAGCCACTCTTGCAGAAGTCCATTATCTGCATGGTTTCTGGTCATCATACAGTCACAGCAACACTGAGGGCGTAAACCTAACCTTAGGCCAGCAAAGTTTGGCTGGCATAAGGGACACCGTAACATATGTTTGGATCACTCTTGAAGTCAGAGAGACCAGCACACAGACGTGTGCCATTCTCCCTGACTCCGAGAGTGGGCCAAACACACTTTGAAGTGGCCCTTGTGCCAGCCAAATTTTGCTGGCCTAACTGTGCCGGCATAAGGTTAGGATTGCGCCCTGAAATCTTTACAGACAGCAGATGCACTCTGACTAGCTTGAGAGCCATTGTAGGAATTGCTACAATTCAGTAGAACCATTCAGTAGAACAATATCTAAACAGGTTGTCAATCTTAACCTATGCAGTGGGAAAAGGGAGAAAAGACACCTACTGTAGTAAGTGTACAGAACAAAGGAATGGTGCTGTGTGTATGTATACGATGTAGACTAGTGGTCTTCAACCTTTTTCACGCCATGACGCCAATATATTAATATGCAAATGAAGTATGAGACTGGGGACCGACCATTGATCCCACACTCCCTTCCAGGACCCTATCTGCCCACACCTCACCCCGTTGCTGCCCTCTCCCTGTCCCCGTAATGCCACTGTGCACTGTAACCAAATAGTCTTATTATAGCAGAAAAATATAGCTTTCTATGAAGCCTGCCACTTGTGAAAGCTATTTCAGTACAACTGCTAAGAACCTAAGCAGGACTGGTACACAGTCTCCTGGTACCTGAAGGGGTACACCAGATGCTTCCCTAGTTATCTGGTGGTGCTCTAGTCTAGTACTCTTCAACCATCCTTCATTTTTTGTAAGTTGTCGCAGCCCCCATAACTGAGGCTTCATGACTCCATTGGGGTCTCGACCCCAAGGTTGAAGAACACTGATATAGGCAAATGCACATGCATGCCTTCAGAATTAAATGAAAAAACCCCCGATGTGTGTAAAATACTGTTATGAAAAAAAATAAGCAATTTTTGAGACTTACATTAATAATAGCATTTAAAGGTTAGTTCACACATGCACACTAAATATAGCCTACATATTAGGGTTATTGCAAGGGAGTGACAGCAGGATGCAGGCATCTTGTTGTCTTGGGTGCTCTCTGAGGCACCTGGTGGGCCACTGTGAGATACAGGAAGCTGGACTAGATACAGGAAGCTGGACTTTGAACTGATCCAGTGGGGCTCTTCTTATGTTCTTATATACAATTTTAGATGCTCAGTGGTCCACTAATCCTTTTAAATAACAAAAAAATGTACCTTTAATTGGAAGGGCATAATATTTCCCATACTAGGGACGTGGTGGCTCAGTGGGTTAAACCGCTGCTGCTGGGCTTTCTGACTGGAAGGTTGGGAGTTCAAGACTGCGCAACGGAGTGAGCTCCCGTTGCTTGTCCCAGCTCCTGCCAACCTAGCAGTTCGAAAGCACCTAAATGCAAGTAGATAAATAGGGACCATTTCAGTGGGAAGGTAATGGCATTCTGTGCGCTACGGCGTATAGTCATGCCGGCCACATGACCACGGAAGCTTGTCCTCGGACAAAACGCCTGCTCTACAGGCTTTGAAATGGAGATGAGCACCGCCCGCTACAGTCGGTCATGACTAGACCATTTGGTCATGGGGAAACCTTTACCTTTTTAATATTTCCCATATGCTATGTCCATAGTTAGATAACCTATGGTTATCTAACAGACAGCAGGTGCACTCTGCTGTTAGATAACCTATAGTTATCTAACTATATTAAGTGTAATAGGCTTAGAGATATACATAGCCAATCCAACAGCATCTTCTAATTACAGGTAATGTCATTCTAAAAAACCCTCATTTTTTATGTTCCTTATTTCCTGTTCATGAAAATGTTGCTCATCCACTGATACAAATGAATTTCATGGATTAGGGTGAAGTCACTGTGATTAGGACGTGGTGGTTCTGTGGTTAAACCGCTGCTGCTGAGCTTGCTGACTGGATGGTTGGCAGTTCGAGACCACATGACGGATTGAGCTCCTGTCGATTGTCTCAGCTCCTGCCAACCTAGCAGTTTGAAAGCATGTAAAAATGCGAGTAGATAAATAGGTCTCACTTTGGTGGCAAGGTAACAGTGTTCTGTGCGCTACGGTGTATAGTCATGCCGGCCACATGACTACAGAAGCTTGTCCTTGGGCAAACACTGGCTCTTCAGCTTAGAAACGGAGATGAGCACCACCCCCTACACCACCCCCTAGACCATTCGGTCGTGGGGAAACCATTACCTTTTACTGTGATTTCAGGGATGCTAGTTTGAGGAACAAATGACAAACAGTCCAAACCTGAGTTGCCTGGCTCCCATAGGAGCAGCCGTAACAAAATGGCTACTACTGCATCCTGCGGGATGGCGGCTTTGCTCCTTGGGCAAAGGAGACGTTCATCTTGCACTCCAGTTCAGTCTTCTAGGTATTGTACCATGGAATGAATGTAAAATTTTGGAGGAACAGTCTACACATACATATGTTATATGTAAAGTCTCCAGCAGCCTCTGGACCCTAATTATTATTAGTTAATAATTTGTTGATTTTATTAATAATAAATATTTTTTTCTAGATCTCTTTTTTGTCTATTGGATTGTGATACATTGTCATTTTAAAAAGTGGATCTCAGTGCTAAAAAGTTTGGGAACCATTGTTTTCAGTGAAGAAGTGTAATGCAAGAGGGGATTTGGGTAGACTGATTTTTTTTTTTTCAAGAATTGTTTCGCATAGATACATTCTCTTTTCCAGTGCATGGGAAGGTCAGCACAATCTTTGGAAACAGGAAGGGAATTTGTTTTAAATTAACCATGAACCTTACTTTCTCACTTCCAGGAAGGCCCAAAGCAAAGTTTGACAGAGACAGAAAACTAGAGTAGTTTAGAGTCTGATAGCAATATTATTTATGTATCAAGCCTAAAGCCAAATTTCTATCAGATCACATGAAAGAAGAGACTCTGAGGTTATTGACAGCTGACTTCAGAACTGCACAAACACTTGTTCACACTTTTTTAAAAAAGTGTTTATTTTATAGCCTCTATAAAACATTTAAAACACATATTTAATGTCTTATCTGTGGGAATTAAGTTCTATTTAAAAGTTAAATACAGAACAGCCTTTAAAGAATTCTTACAAGGCAACTCATTTTCTTATAAGTGCTGTTTACCTGACTTATTTCCATACCCTAGATTACAGAATGGAAGGAGAGATATTGTTATGAATCTTTCTTTGTAAGCACTGCTCTGAACACTGCTCTGTAGACAGTGAATTCCCGATGAGCCTTCCATTGTTTTGATGTTTTAGATTGTTTAGATTTTTCACAAAACTGCATGGAGGAAAATGCCGTGAAGCTACTGAAAACCCAAAACTTAAAAACAGCCGTGGGTGCTCCTGAAATTTATGTCGTGCCTTTGAACATAATCAAATTTCAAGTGATCAGGCTGATTTATTTGTAAGGAGCTTTTTAAAGCAGTCAATGCCAAAATGTATTGATTTTTCAATTTCCAGGCTTTATGGAAAGCAAAGACAAATTTAAGTGACAGGAAGAACATTTTCAGAACAGTGCCACTTATTTAAACCCTGCATTTCCAATTAAAAACACAATAGGTGGCAGTGGGCTAAATCCCTTGAAATGCTCCGAGAATAAAAAACAGCATTGCTCAAAACTTGGCTGTATCTTCTCATAGAAAGAGCTAACATACAGCAGAAAGCATGTTTGTTCCTATTGGGCTAAATGCACTTTTGTTCTGTGTTGCAGGGATTCTGTATCGCAAGTCCTGCGCATCTTCCGCAGCCTGCCTCATGACCTCGGCCGGATACCAGACTTTCTGTACTCCAGGGAAAATAAACTCTGTTTGTATAAGCTGCTGCAATACTCCACTCTGCAATGGACCCAGGCCAAAGAAGCGGGGAAATGCTGGCGCCGTGCCCAGGGCTGGTGTATTAACAACCATGCTGCTCACGGGTCTGGCGTTTTTATCACCAGCAAATTGCTAAACTCAAAAGGAAGACTTCTCTGCTGGCATCGTTTGTCCTGTGTCATTTCCTTCAAAGACACAGCTGGTTTTTTTCCATTGTAATGTTGCTGTTTGCTTCCGACTGCTCAAAGAAGTTTAATTTGAAAATTCCCAGAAACTTTATGAGCCACAGAACAGCTCTTGTCCGATTGACTTTTAAAGTATGCACTTTAAAAACAAAACAAGATCGACCACAAATCATGTAGCGCCCACATCTATTTATGTTATTGGAAAGTAGCCTATTCGAGTGAGACCTTAAACTCAGGAGGGTACAACTTGCAGGCTGCAAACCTTCTGTTTTAATTTAATGTGTTTAGCATTGTGTGTGCGCACGCCATCAGGCTTTGTTTTATGTGGATTCACAGTTCATGTTCACAGAGGCCATTCTGGTTAGCAGGACTACAATCTGTGCTGGTCTCCAGTGGCATTGTTTTCTCATTCGGCTCCAATGATTCAAGACTCAATTTCGGCGCGCTGCAGTCAGGCTTGGTCTCGCTCTGAAAAGTACTTAAGAAAACCTTGTTAGTGCTCTTGGTAGAAGACTTGCGCCTGGATGACACGGAGATCAATGGGCGCCGGGAGCGGCCACTACTGGCTGCAGAATTCAAATTGGCTGTTAACAGCTTCTGTTTGTTGGCATGTTCTAGTGTCAGTTGACAACGGAGGACCTGAAGAAAGACCTTCCGGAACTGCCGGGAGGAGATATTGTACAGGAGTGGGTTGACGACCGAGCTGAGGTAAAAGAAGGTGTCGGCGATAGGCAGGAGGGTGATGTATGCCCGGAAGTAGGGCACGGTCCAGTCCTGCTTCGGCCTAGCAGCAGCCATGATCCTTCGAACCTGATTTGGCAGCCAGCAGATTGCCAGAGTCGCAACAATCAATCCTGCAAGCCAAGAGAGAAAGAGAACGCATGTGAAAACAAATCATAAAATATTTAGTATCAGTTCTGCACTTACTGGCTAGGAAATGATACCAATTTTTCAGTGTTTTGCTTGACAGCTTCTTCTGCCAGTAGCAAAATGTGTTCTAAGGGAGGGGGCGGGAAAAACAAGTCACAGTTTCAAGGTCATTGCCATCTGTTGTCCGATAAGCATTCTGTAATATTTTAAGATCGCGCTTCTTTTTACTCCTCGGCATTGGTTAAGTGCAAAGACATTCTTTCAGTGATCACCGTATTCTTCAAAACTATGATAGTTCCTGCTTCCCTCGCCCTCTCCTTATTAAAAATACAGCCATATGAGAGCAGGCAATACCCAAAAGATGATCAGATTCTGCTTATATTTTACAGGGCAAATATGTGTAGAACTGAATATTTGGCATTATTTTTGGTAACTTTTCTCTTACAGAAGATATTTTTACGTACAGTGTGAATGGCTCCTTTTATGATAAAGACTATATGGCAGGGTTTGGAACTGGAAATTCCAGTTGAGTAAAATGACACAATTAAAAAAAAAAACGTAAGGTACAAAATAGAATTGCAAGATGCATTGCATGCATCTTCATCTAGTTTGGGTCATAAATTGGCTGGTAAGTAACAGCTGTGTGTAGCGCCTTTTGTATCAGGACCAAGGAGCTCGTGCAGAGAGCGTTTAACCCATAACTTTGGCACCTTTTCCTGACAAGAGTAAGGAAAAGGGCAGTTTCAGTGTTGAATAGCTGCTTCTTGTGAAAAGCTCTGCAGAAGTAAAAGATTGAGCACCCCCTATTGCTGCACTGTGGTCTCGTTCCAAATTCCAGCCCACAGGACTGCTACTAGCAAGTAAACGTAAGCTTGTAACTGGACAATGATGCATTTAATGTTGTGTCTAGTTTGGCCCTGATTCCATCATGGAAATGTGAATGTTTTCAGGTAGTATGCGATATCTTGAGAGTTTTGATAGCCAAGCATTTTGTATTCACCTAAGCGTGTGTCTTTTCTCCACTTCATTGGGGTTTAAAAAACATTTTTAAAAAGAAAATGAACAGTGCAAAGTCCTTTTCCCTCCCTTGATCTGGGAGATAGCAACATCCACACATCTGTGGGTTCTTATCACTGGCTGTGGCAGGGAAAAGAGGCTTGTGCACTTACAAAATGCCATTCCCCACCACTGACAATAATAATATATAGCACTTTCAGATGTTAGGTCCACATCACATACGTTATCATTCTTAAAATGACCCTATAAGGTAGATCACTATTGTGATGCTTGTGTTGTAGATGAGAGACTTACAGTACAACCTGTGCATGTCTACTCAGGACTAAGTCCCAATTGTTTCAATAGAACTTAACCCTAGGTAAATATGCTCTGTTTCGCAGCTTGAAGCAGAGAAAGAATGCTTTGACTCAGACCACCCGGATTTTCAAAGCAGTGGCAGCATTTGAATCAGGGTTTTTCAGAGCTGCTGCTCAGTCTCTGTTCCACCAGCCATCTACATTAAGAGCTGATGTACACATGAGCTTTTTGGATCACAGCCAAGGTGCACAGAAAAACATTATTAATCAGGTTTAACAGAAATCTCTGCCACCAAGCTGGAGAGTATCATGAAGAATGTACAGTCATCTTGTGCAGAGGCGGATCTAGGGGGGGGGCAAATCTGTAAGTTTTTCAAGAAGCCTTAACTTGCAGTGGAAAACACTCCTCTCCTGCACTGTTCTAGCCAATCCTCACAGGGAACAGCAACATCTTGGCATTGCTTACTGGCTACAGCAGCAAGGGAGAGGAGGGATTTACATGACAGGGTAAGGCTTCTTGCAACACTTACAGATTTGCCCCCCCCTTAGATCCGCCTCTGATCTTGTGCAAGGGTTATGTTCCAGAGTCAGCACCTAAAGCCAAAACTGTATGTACTTAAAATTATATTGAAAATTCCTTACAGCAGAAAACAGAAAAGAAATGTAGTGTCCCTTTAAAAATTACAAGCGGCAGGAGCAAACTGAGACCTACTGAGGGAACAGCACCATCATTCTCCACTCTCAAACCCATTCTGGGGCAGGGCAGGGCGGGCGGGGGGGGGGAGGGGAGGCAGGAGCATGCATTTGTTAAGTGGAATGGCAGCAAAATCACCTGCACTACTTAAACCTCTGTTTCTCTCTCTTTTGCTTTGTTTGCCAAGTGCATGCAATTAAATTTGGGCAAGTAATGTGCACATAAGATCCAGGCCAACTTTATTTGGAGTCATTTAAAAAAAAAGACATGCTCAATGATATGTGAAAGGGGGATAGAAACGTCTATTCAATAATTCAGCTCTCTAATGCAGTTCCAAAGTTCTCAGTTCATTCACCCTGCAGTGGCGCCCCTTGTTTTGCAGCAGATGTGCCTTATGCGTAAAACAAACACTTCCTATAAAAGAGGTATTTCCCAACCACTGCAGTGGTTCCTTTTATTTGTGCGTTTTGCACCATGCTGTTTACTAAACCTCCTGTTTGCTTTCAAGCTTATTCCACAGCTCAGCCTGCTTCCTTGGCAAAAGAGCAAGCATTGTGCTTATTTCTGCCTTTGCCAACATTAATTTGGGGCTCATATCTAATTCCAGTTACATGCAAATGCTAAACTATAGCCAGAAAAAATAAAATAAGTTGAGATGTCCAGAATTTCAAAACCGCAGACAGTATCTCTTGTCTTGAGAAGAATGTAATGGAGTATGACAGCACTGACTGAAAAATAAATATGATTGTAAAGGAAAGGCCAGGAATATTTGCAGCAGCACCTTGGAAGAACCAGGGCTGAACATAAATTGTGTGTGATAGCTGTTTTGTGACTCTTGATTTCAATGTTTAATTTTGGTTAATAAAAGAGATTAATTTTCATAACAACGAAAAGTGTTATTATATCAAAGTACCACTGGAGTCTCTGCTTTCATGAAACTAAGCCATATATAAGCAGCCATCTAGTTACTTAGCATCGGGACCCACTTTTTAGAACGACAATCTGTCCAAGACCCACCAGAAGTGATGCCATGGCCAGAAGCGCTGTCATTGTGACACCAGAGCTTGCTGCTTTCCTGAAAATGCAACAGTAAATTGAGTTATTTCTCGGCCATTTTCCAATAGCAAAGTGAATCAAAAAGGAAAAATTTTTTCCTATTTGCAACTATTTGCAACTTTTTGCAAAGCCTATTTGCAACTTTGACACAAGCAAAACCACCACACAGCCTTGCCCCTTTCCAATCCCCCATCTTCCCATGTTTTGAATGATGGCTGTGCTAGGTGCTTGTAACCCACCTGAAATTGATTTATGACCCACCTAGTGGGTCCTAGCACACAGTTTGGGAAACACTGATCTAGCTGCATGTTACTAAAATGTCAAGGGAATAGTTTCATCAGGAAGTGGGCCATCTTAGCACATCTGCTTTTGCATGAACAAGCAACTGCTGGTGTGAACAAGGTAACTCTCCAGGCCATTTCCTACAGTGTGAAATCCTCACATTCGTTTTCCATTTTGGTTCTTAAGGACATCTCAACTGCTAAAAGATAGCGCATTATCTATTTTTTTTCTCTCTCTCTCTCTCTTATTCTCGGTGGTCCTCATGGCAATTGCAAGAACAAAATATATGATAGGAACACAATAATTATGTTTCAGTTCTGCACTAGGGAACAGATGATATACGACACAAACGGATGCCTGGAAGTGGCACATGTGGAGCATCCTGTGTGTTGCTAGTCATCGCATATGGAAGAAGAGTTTGAGAGAAAGCACAATTTCATATTCAAGCGTTTCCATTCTTGAAGCCCCAAAACAACTGGAAGAAACATACATGTCAGCTTTTACTAGACTACTATTTTAAACAGGAGATGAGATGGATCCCATTTTGAATGTTCTCCAGACATAAAATCCGTAAATAAAAAAACTGAGGGTCCAACCCTATCAGGCTGTCCAATGCTGAATCAGCTGCAATGCAGCTTCTAAGCAAGGGAACAAATATTCCCTTACCTTGAAGAGTCCTCTGTGACTGCTCCCTTACCAAAGGATGCAGCATGTGCCCCATTGGCTTGGCTGCATCAGTGCTGGAAAGTTGGATAGGATTGGGCCCTGGAAACAATTAGAATAAGGGCATGAAGCCAGTGGTGGTATTCTGCCGGAACGCTGGGCGGGACATCTGGGTGATCGACAGCCCGCCCGTCTCATTCCGCAGCATTACGCCGTTTGCGTAACGTACGCAAGCGGCGTAATTGGTTACGCAAACGGCGTAACGCTGCAGAACGCGACGGACGGGCTGTCAATCACCTGGATGTCCCGCCCAGCGTTCCAGCAGAATAACACCACTGCATGAAGCCTTACCCCCATCTTGGGATGCTAGTTTTTAATGTGTAGGGACAGTTCTCCCATAGGATGCAGAATGTGATCTGTTGGCCCCACTGCAACATGCATGCAACATGCGTGCACATGCATAAACTGGTAGGGGGTAGGAGTGGGGCCTTCCTTGTATAGAAATATTTTATCTGGAACAGAAACATGTTTGAGAAATGTCTACAGATGAGTATTTTGATTTAGAAATCACCACATTAAAAAAAATTGATGCGGAGTCCAAATTAGCATCCCTGACTAAAATATGTCTTCAAAATCCTGTGCTAAAGGTCAGATCCCTATGTCTCCACTTTATTCTTATCCATACTCTTGGCGCTGACCTTCATGGGGAGTATAAAGTGCTCCTCACATCCTTCAAAAGGAACCAAATGTTTGGTTGTACATACAGCGAGTGAAAAATGAGCTGGGACTCACCTTGCACAGCACCGTAGAGGTGAGTCTTTCATGGGGCGGGGAGAAGACTGTGTGTGTAAACTTTGTCATTTTTAGAAGGACAAGTAATTGCTCATCTCTCCCTACGCAGGGAGAAAATGTTCTTATTTTGTGGATAAACATGCTGGCAAACGGAAAAAAAAAAAAGCTAGCCTCTATTTTTTTTTTTACATTTGGGCTCAGATGCATCTGAAATTATCCCATGCCTCCAAGGGAAAGCCTTCTATTCGCATTAAAGCCATAATGTGTGTGTGTAAATTCCTTTTATTTTGTTTATGAGCTGGTTCAACCTATACCAACTTAACTGAGAAAGATGGAGAGGAGAGGAGAGGAGTGGGCTGTACAAAGCAAATACGATTGCTTTATAAAGGGACAGCATGTGCTGAAGTAATGGGGTGTAATGTAAACCTTTATGTACCCCAGTGAAGCAAAATGCTCTGATAAAAGTGGAAGTCATATTGTTTGTTAGAATGCGCACTGGTTCTGCCCCTACAACTTATTTCGTGATCAGGTGCTCAATGTGCTATATACGACTAAATATGTAATCCAAAAGAGAGGAATTGCACTTCCATTTTCCATCCCAGTTACTGCGCTAAGGCCACAAGAACCATTAGATGACCCCAGCGTTATTCTTGTCAGAGGTACAAAGCAAAGGAAGACTGCAATCCTGTGCATGCTTTAAGGAGTAAGCCCCACTGTATTCAATGAGACTTACTTCTGAGTAGACATGCATAGGATTGTGCTGCAAGTGTGCATTGAACACTTAATGCAGGTAAAAACACATGTGCTTTCTTTCAATAATGTGTGTGTGTGCGTATGTATGTGTGTGTGTGTATTCTTTCATATACATATCCCACCTTCCCCCCCCTAAAATAAATAAATCAGGAGGTACCCAAGGTGAAATGGAACTTTCTTTCCTCCATAGAATGCAGAGGTAAGGGGGTGGATGGATACAGCCTCTCTGACTGCTTCACGTCCTCACAACACAAGGCAGCTGTGAGGGGCAAGTAGCACAGTGCAGCTTAAAGACGCCAGCACCTGAAGGTGGCAATACTCACTCTTTGCCTCTCTGGCCTTCTATTCGCTGCCTCCAAAGGCAATTGGTGTATTTCTTTTGTTAGGACAGTTTTGTCTATTTCAGCAGGTAATGGTGCCTAATGTCAGCACCAGGTTGCTGGGAACCCTGTGGGGGGGAATTCTATAGCAGCCCCCCCCCGTGGGTTCCTCACCTGCCCCCTGATGGAACACTGGCTGATGTTGCCTAGTGATGAAGGTTCAGGGGTCACCCTGGTCAGATGAGCGTTCTGATGCATGAGAGCCACCATCCAGTGCCAAACTTGTGATGCTCACTAGTTCCTCTCCTTAAGCTTGCACGAGTGTGCATGATCAGTCAAAAGCCAGCCTCAAGTTCATTGAAAGAATTAAGCGACAGTGTCTCCTATGTAGAAATGCTTATTTGTGGCTGGATTTTGCCATGAATAATCCCAATAGCAACTGCATGTAGAAAAAGACATTTTGAAGGAAGTGCTTTGAGATCTGTCCCAAATCTGTCCCATAGCAGTGGTTCTCAAAATTTTTACTACCAGGACCCACTTTTTAAAATGACAATCTGTCCAGGGCCCACCAGAAGTGATATGGTGGAAGTGCCATCATTGTGATGCCAGAGCATGCCCCTTTCCTGAGAATATAGCAATGTTGGGTTACTTCTCAGCCATTTTTCAATAGCAAAGTGAATTAGAATGAAAACAGCCTTGACACAAGCAAAACAACTACACAATCCTTTCCAGTATCCCATCTTCCCATATTTTCAATATGGCTGCTCTAGGTGCTTCAAAATGCACCTAAACTTGGTTTGCAACCCACTGGTGGGTCCCAACCCACAGTTTGGGAACCACTGCTTTAGTAGAATAACATGCACAACGTATTTTCTCGTCACTATCGAGGGCTGTCGCTTGGTTAAAGAAATCGTAATTGATGGTATACATGAGTTTCATGGCCCAATCTGCCAGGCCTGCTGGTGAATGCATGTTTTACCAGCAGAAACATCAGGATCCAGGCAGAAGTGCCAGGGTCTGGCACACGTAGCACGACATCACTGCACTTGCCAATGCCGCTGCTCAGCCCAAAGAGACCACCAGCACAGTTGCTGATGGCTGCAAGCGCTCATCAGTGGTGACGGCACCATCCACAAGTACCTGGGAAGGCCAAAGTGGAGGAAGGTGGTGGGAGGGGCACTGGAGGGCGTAGGAGAAATGGGGGCATCTTGGGTAAGGAGGTGATGCAAGCACCTTGTTGTCTCATGCCTCCCTGGGGCACCTGGTGGGCCGCTGGGAGATACAGGAAGCTGGACTAGATGGGCCTTTGGCCTGATCCAGCAGGGCTCTTCTTATGTTCTTACGAGGGAGGAGGAACCAGGGATGGGAAGCAGGCAGGATCTTCTACTCTCTTTTGAAAACTTCCCCACCTCTTTTACCTCCTCGGACGTGTGCCACCAAAATAAGTGGCATATATTCGAGGAGACTCGCAAGCAGCCAAGGGCTTGTACAGAGGTAAGTAAAATTCATTTTTTGCTTTTGGGTCAACCCCTCCACCATAAAATGCAGCATTTGTCTTTTGGATGTTGCTGCATCGGCACTGGTGACAGAGGATAGGATTGGACCATAAGTCAATTGAAGGTTTGTTATGCATGTGTACATATTAGATCCAAATACGCAATTTAAATTGTATCCAAAGGAAGTTAGTCATGACTATGTGCCGCTTAAATTAATGGGACTGAAATTTGTCACAACTGTCTTGTTTCATTGATTTCAATGTTGCTTAGTCATGACTAACTTCCTTTGGGCACAACCCTGTTTTTAGAGGACGCACATGTGTGTCGTGTCAGGGATTGTCTTAGAGGAGGTAGTCCCTCTTGTTTTGGTCAGTAAATACAGTAAGACCTCTGATAATGCAGGAGATCTATTCGTGGACACACAGGCGCTATCTGAAATAGAGCTATAGGCAATGCCATTGACTGATAGGGCAGAAAATAGTCCTACTTAAAGTATACTGCTTTAATTGGCTGCAGTAGCAGTCAATCATTCCAAGATGACGTGGACTGTAGTAAAACAGTGCTAAAGCAAGTGGCGTTATCAGCATTTTAACTGTAATTGGTATAGTAGTACAGCCTAGTAGTTCTATATATACAGAAAGTGTGTGTGCACATGCACGTACGCGCGTGTACAGAGTAGAATCCTTATTTTATCTACATCAGGGGTCAGGGAACGTTTTAACCTTTTACCCCAAAATATATTTAGATACGCTGACGTTACCCCCACCACCACCAGGACAAAAGAAAAAAAAATTACATATTGGAACTCATTGCTTTTTATTTGATTAATTAATGAGCTTAATTAATGCTATGTAAATATGAAGTTGTAAAGGGTTTGGGAGAGTTAGGAAAGTTCTTTAAATATTTTTTAATTTTACTCTTATTGTAAATATCTAACCTGCTTAGTTAGATTGGATTTTGTCATATGGGGTGTTAAAATGTTCTTGCTTGATTTGGGCCCTGGTGATAAAATGTTTGAGAGCCATTGTACTGGATTAAAGAAAAACACTTTTAAGATCAGAAAGTAAGATAAAGGGGCAGCCTCCAAAGACTTATTTCAGAATTTAAAAGATTGGTTTGCAACTCTGGATCAAACCAAAAAATGATAGCAGTAGCCATTTTTTTATGTAGATATCCGTTTCATGCACTTGTCAAACAGGGAACACCTCATTTTTACATCACAAGGAGTGTGCATGTAGGTAAGGAGATTCAGCTCGCCTCATACAAATATCTCTTAATGTAAAAAATTAGATCCTCTCCACTTTAAATATTAACAGGATGAATGGCAGCAAAACAAATACATCTGTTGCCCAATTAGTTTGACCCCCCTCCCCTCCCCTCTTCACAGAAACATAGCTGTGGAGAAGGCAAGGGCCATTCCTAATATGTGCTAATACAAAGGGAGCTATGCAACTTAGCAGCACAGTATCTGCATTTCCATTCTGCGTTCCTACATTTTGTCTCCTGCAGCTCGCTTTCCCTCTTGCCTCTGCTCACGCTGTATGCTTGCCTGGCGCCTCTCTTTGGTGTCCTGCACACGCGCACGTGCCCCACACACCCCACAACATGCTGAGACCCAGTCCGGATTGGAGGATCGTTGCACCGGGCTACAAGTTGAGGGGGAGGAGGACAGTCTGGTGTCGGCTCAGACTGTTACTCTGCAGCCAGTTGTGTTTGCCCCAGCCTGCACGCTCCTTACGTTCAGTGGCCAGCTGGCGTCTGTCAACTTCTGTTTGCTCAGAAGTAAGTCAGATTGAATTCAATGTGCTTTACTCCTGGGGCAGTGTGTGCATTGGACTGCAGTTTTAATTAAGATGGGGTGCAATCCTATTAATACTTACCCGGGAGTAAGTGCCATTTACTATAATGGGACTTACTTCTGAGTAGACATTCATAGACTTGCACTCTTAGGCAATCAATTTTTTAAAAAAACCTCCATTCCAATCAGCCCCTCCCCTGGCAACAGCACCCAGTCTTAGGAGACACCTGCCATCACACACGGACACTTCGGGATATTAAAGAAGCACTGCATCTGGCCTTGGGCAGCGATCGAAATGATGGGGCTGCATGTTTTGCAAGAAGCCTGAGCGAGGGGTGTGTAGTTCCCCCCGGCAGGGCAACAGAGGGGGGGGGAGACGCGTGCCTTCCCTCGCCTCCGATGTCCTGCCGGGAGGAACCGCGCATCCCTCGCTGGACAGCGACGGGTACGCAGTTCCCCCCGGCAGGGCAATGGAGGGGGGAAGATGCGTGCCCCAGCAGGACAACGGAAGCAGGGGTGGGGGAAAGGCGCGTGCCTTCCCTCACCTCCGATGCCAGGCTGTCCCTGGCTTGCCTCTTCACTGCTGCTCTGCTCCGCTGCCGCTCAGGTCCAACGCACCGCCGCTCTGCCACTCTCCTCGCTGTGTCCACGTGCTCTAAACTGCCATGGTGTGAAAAGCAGAGCAGTCCGGGGCACATTTTGCCGGCCAGCAAAAGTGGGCGGAGCAAAACAAACAAAACAAAATGGAACCAGCCAGCCAGCGACAGAACCGGAACGGGGGTAATGGACGGTCGCGCTGCCAAGACACAGCCGGGCATGCATATAGATTCATATGAATGCCCGGCTGTGTCTCGGCAGCACGACCATCCATTACCCCCAGGAATTTCATTTTTACCCCATTTGGGGTAATTTACCCCTGTTCCCAGACCACTGATCTACATTATTTATTTAGGGTTGTATCCTAAGGTCTTTTTCCATTGGTGGAAGAATACTATTTGGGCAAAGAAGTGAGCAATTTTTGCCCGTCTCCCTGATCCTCTGTAGTTCCAGGTGCCCCCTGAGCATTTGCTCTTGTGAACAAATACATCCAACCATCAGGAACAAATTTTTGGGAGTGCAGGAAGTTGCAGAGATGAAAATCGGTCTTCCCCCTTGCTTGTGCAAATGGGGCTTATTCCTCAAACGGAAGTCTATTTTAAGAATACGACATACGTTTTTAAAAAGTGAAAGCTTCTCAGACAAAAATTATTACTGGGCTGGTGCACCTCTCTTATGAGGAAAGGCTACAGTGTTCGGGGGTCTTCAGTCTAGAGAAACAGTACCTGAGGGGGGACATGACTGAGACATAGAAAATTCTGCTTGGGATGGATAGGGTGGATAGGGGGATGTTCTTTTCCCTCTCTCACGACACCAGAACCAGGGGCTATCCACTAATATTGAGTGGATAAAGTGGATAAAATACATCTTCACCCAGAGGGTAATTAATCCGTGGAACTCCTTGCCACAGGAGGTGGTGATGACATCTGTCCTAGGTGCCTTTAAAAGATGGCATCTGCCTTTAAAAGGTGCCAGACAGATTTCTAGATGAAAAGTCCATCGCAAGCTACAGGCCAATACGGGTGGTGTACTTTAGAAGTAGGCTACCTTGGAATGCCAGATGCAGGGGAGTGGCAACAGGATGCAAACACCTTGTTGTCTTGTGTGCTCCCTGAGGCATCTGGTGGGCCACTGTGAGATGCAAGAAGTTGGACTAGATGGGCCCTTGGCCTGATCCAGCAGGGTGCTTACATTCTTATGATTCACATAGACAAGACAACCTAAACAAGGCAATCTAAACCCTTTTTCTTACAATCTAAAGTTGTAGAACCTATGTAACAGAAACCTAAGTACACTCCCAGACACATGCTTATTTAAAAAAACTCATACAATGCAATCCTAGAAAGACACATACGTGTCCAAAAAGTTGATTTTCCTAACGTTTTCTGTTTCCTTTATTCTACTTAAATACTCAAGACAGCAATGTGCATTTGGATAATAGGTTGATTGTGAAAACCCAAGAAGATCCTTCTTTTGGATAAAAACAACCAAGCACTTTATATAGCTAGACAGACATAATTTGACATCATCCTATTGCCCTCTGTGTCTAGGCCTCATAGATGTAGTGCATTAAGAGCCACGAACATACTTCTGCCTGACTTGCACAGAAGAAAATAACCCTGGTGGCCATTCTCGTCTAACAATTTTTCCATTTTTATGATTCAAAAACATTCCTCCAGGTATCAGGATACCAAGCTCCATTCATTACTATCGGCATCTTTACTGAGGATTTAAAAAGACTTTATACCCAGCAGCATCCCGAATATAACAGAGATCATGGAGATTCTGCAGGGTTGGCTTCTTCCAGAAACCAGGGGTCTACCTGATGAAAGTGTCGCTCAGTGCAGAGGGCAAAATGTTGCCCTGAAGTGACATCACAATAGGAAGTGACGTCACAGTTGTATTGTCGCCTTCTCTGGTTTTTTGGCTATAGCCTTTGATAGGGTAAAGATGGTTTGTTTCATTGCATTCTGCATTAAATTACCTTTCCAATGGCATGATGGCATTATTCATACATAACAAGGTTTTCACCATTTTGGCCACTAGTGTCAAATTCAGCTTGTTGCCCCCCTAAAGCTTGTTGCCTGGTGCAATTGCACCCCCCTATACTTCTTTGGCTACGCCCCTGCTGGAAACACATGCATCTTTTGAGGTTTTCCATCTTTCCTCTGTGTTTCAAGTCTAGGCAAAGCTGTTTCCACAACAGCCTCTCTGGAACCTAGGTAACCCATAAAACATGAGTCATCCAATTACATTGAGATTATTGTCCCTGGAGTGTTTCAAAATGTACACAATTATTATTATTTCATTCTGTGCCCTTTTAACCATTTTCATAGCTGCTTGTAATTCTGGATACTTTCTCACAGCTACAGCAATTATTTTGATGATTCACAGGATATTGGTGATTCATTGGTACCAAAATCTGATCCTTTATTTTAAGGGGGAAAAAGCACTAGTAGGAACAGGGTTAAATGTTAAGCATATGGCTAATTCTGAATTAGGACAGACAGAATGGTAAGTGGTTCAGTTTAAACGCTTATCTTTTTTTTTTTTTTAACTTGGTCTGGTTTTACAATCTAGTTAGGCCAGTGGTTCCCAACCGTTTTTGCACCAGGACCCCCTTTTTAGGTATGACAACCTATCAGGAAACCCCCCCCCAAGACCTGTGGCCGGAAGTAATGTCATTAAGCAGGAAGTGAAGTCATTGTTTTAAAAATAAATCACACTTTTTGAATGTTGAAAGAACGCCACAACCTTTTTAGAGTGTTCTGAATCTAAGTGATTTTTCAGTTTTGAGTTCAGTGATTGATTCAGCACTGATAACAACATTGCGCAGAATGCATTGTGGCTTCTCCGTGCTATTGCCAATCAAGGTGGCAAAGCCAAATTTTAGGTAGTCTTCAGAGTATTTATGTGCCTCTTCCCTGCGCACTGAGACTCCCCTAGGCATTCACATGGAAGGTGTGACATGCCCGCTCTGAAACCGCAAAAGAGACGGGCAGCGCAATTCAAACGGCCCCTTGGGCAACGCAAGCTGAACAGGGAAGGCTTTTCCTTATCGCAGCAGTCCACTGGTTTAGAAAAAAAGGACTAAACCTGATGCTAAGTAATACAAGAGGGGCTCAATTATAGTCCAATTAATGTTTCCGTCGTATTACAAAAGGGTTATCATAGGATTTTTCAGCATCGCTCAGCAACAGAGCCTTTGCTTTGCACAAACCAGGGTCCAGGTTCAATTCCTGACATCTTCAGCTAAAAAAAAGCCTCAGATCACAAACACGGAAAATCTCTCTGCCTGAAATGATGAAGAACTGCTGCCAAAAGAACATATAGTACTGAGGCAGATGAACCAATAGTTTGACTCAGGAGAGTCATATGTTCAAATCTGGGTGTCATATACCCAGTGATGTCATGCAGGGGGAACGTGGGGGAACTCAGTTCCACTAGTTAAAATTAACTGACTCCACCCACTTCACTCTCCCTCCTCCCCCCTCCCAATTCCTCTGCAAAGAGCTTTTCTTCTTGGTTGGCCGGCACTCAGAGGGTTAAAGGGAGCGACTCTGGATTCCTAGGGGGGCAATATACCCAATATATACTGTATGTCGCCTTGGAAATGTACTTCCCACAAATACAGGCAGCGTTACAGTATTGCAGACAGCATATGTGTCTGTGCGTGTCCCTTGTCTCATCCACTGTGTAGCCAACCTTGAATATGCCGAGCTACACAAAAATTGTAATTCTTTTTGCAGATACTGATGGCCAAGGGCAATGGGGCAGGTACAAGACATGTTTACTTCTCTTTCCAGCGGTGATGTTCTCTTGGCTCAAGTACACACATTTGTAACAGCTAATTAGAAACAAATGATATTGATAATGTTGGAGGTGAAGATCGCAATTTATTAATGAGAGACATAATTATTGACTCTGCTTTGCCTTTGTCAATATTTACAAAGGAAAATAAATGGCGGCATTAACAGAAACCAGCACTCCACAGATGCAGCTGGGTGATTCAAAAAAGCTCTTAGCAGTAGTTAGCTTTTCCCTGCTTCCCCATCTCACGTGTCACAATTTCCTTGAAAGAGTCACTTTCCAGCGGTTATAGACTTCAACATCATTCCACTGCCGAGTCTTCCTGCCCCTCCCCCCAAACATCTGTAGTCAAACGGCTTCTAAGGACACATTTACTTCATTGTACTACAGTCTTTTTATCCTGCCCTTACTCCAAGGACATGAGTTATACATGGTTCCTCTCCTGCCCATTTTGTCTTCATAACAGCCTTGCAACAAATAGATTAGATTAAAAGATGGTGATTGACCCACAGTCACACAGTGGGCTTCATGCCTATGTCAAGAGGTGAACTCTGGCCTCCTTTGTCCTCGAACAATGACCCTTTAACTATTACATCCCATTGCGTAGCTTCTCCTGGCTTCTGTGGTTTATGCAGACTGTATGGTGCTTGACTTTGCATTCATGTCAGGGAGTTGTTCATGTCCAGTCGGCCTGCATCTTAAGCCAATTGATTTCTGTTAGTTTAAGTATACCCACTCGTAAACCCCCCCCCCAAAAAAAGATAGAGAAAAACAACAGGTTTAATAGTGCAGGCAATTCTGCAATACTGCAATTGCAATAAACTTAGAGCCCAAACCTATCTAAACTCCCACTCCCGCTGATGCAGTTGGGTCACCAGAGTCCTGGAAGGGGGGCAGTCCCAGAGGTGTCCACAAGGGAACATTTCATGCTTTGCCTGAGAATAAGCCCTCACTGTCCCACTGGGTCTACTCAGACATACCACCAGTGGCACAAGTCCAAGTAGACCTGGGAAAGTAGAGCAAGGCAGAGAAGGGGGATAGGATACTGGTGGCACCCCTGTCACTGACAAAACCTCCTTCCTGGCCTCAATCTGCCCTCTCCCTGCCCCAGTCTTCACCCTGTTCCTCCCCCTCTCTTTCCCCTCTCTGCCCACCCTTGCCTCTGCCCCAACCCCCCACACTGACTTACTGGTGCTGGGTCATTGCAAGGCTGCTGGTGTGTGGCTACAGCTGCTTGCTATTTGCAGGAGTGGCCCAGCAGCTCAAAATGGCGTGTTGCCTTTTGCGGCAGCCATATAAGGAACCCGTGCTTCTGGAACTAGCGTTCCAATACTGCCATGCTCCAATTGGGCTTTAATTTATATAAAGGGCAGGTGGTTTAGGTACAGAATTTTTTATTCAACAATAGTTAATAATAGAGCTGGTAACAGTTGCTTTTGTACAGAGTTTGGTTCACCAACGGTTCTTAACAACACATTTTTCTACATTCCTGAGCAAGTTTTTGAAGACTTTCCAGAGCGTCTAGTCCACTTTAGAGTTCAAGTCTCTCTAGTGACTGATCTACGCAAATGTTTTCAGCTGCTTTATATAAATTTAGCTCTTGCCAAGTTTCATTCATCAAAAGCTTATAAATTTTAGATAGAACTCTTTTGCAATGCTGTCCAAAATGAAAGGTCAACAAAATAGTGAGTCATTGCTGGAGGATGGAAAATAGAGAAAAAGAAAGGGGTTGATCACTTTTAAGAGCTACATTCGCAATCACAGGACAGAATAGTACAGCACTCACAGCTAGAGAATTTTGTAAAAATGATGTGATAGGTGCTGTCCAATAAGTACCCTTGATAGTTATTCAACTATATTCTGCCTACAAATCACAAGGAGTTCGTAACCAGAGTGAGAAGAATCTTATTCCCCAAGTGACAAAATACAGTGGGACCTCAGGATCCACTGATTTGGTATCCACCAATTTGACTAACCACTAATATTGGGGTGCATCTTTAAATGCCTTGTACAAGAAAAAAAAAGAGCCAAATTCCATTTCCATTAGATTCCATAATTCACCCCATCTAGTGGCTGAATGTAGTATAGCATCTATACAATGCATTCTAGGGCAACAATGGAAGAACAAGAAACCTAGAAGTGGGTCTTTAAAGCTATTTTTCCATTCGTATCCACCGGGATAAGGAGGCACAACTGTACTGCTGAGAGCTGGGGAAAAAGGTGATATCCCTGCAACAGAAGCAAGGCTATCAGGGAACATTATATTTGACATCACAGCAACAAGGAGTAACAACCGCAAACATTTGTCATCGTATAACTGGATTGTTTAAAAAGGGGGCCTGAGTTTTTTTCTTTCACTCTAGCTTTACATTACATTATAGCTAACACAAGGCAATGATTTTCAAGAAAACAGTTAAATATTTGCTAACTTTAATGAATAGCACCATTGAATTTAATATGCAACTGTATCAATTCAGTTAAATTGAACTGCACTCTTGCATTCCCCTGTATTCATTTCAGAGTGCAATCCTATACTATGCCGACCTAGTAAGGCCAACATACCAGGGCCGTATCCTAAAGCCAATTAGGAGGCAGCAGCAGCAGCAACATGCAGGACAAGGGAAGGTTTTCCCCTTGCACCCGCGTAAGCCCCAGTCGCCCCTATGGGCCTGCTCGGATCCGCGCCTGCTGTTTTGCAGGCGCAGAGGAACGTTGACAGGAGCAGTCTGAATCAGGACCGCTCTGGCGGGGACGGGCTTTAAGATATGGCACTACAGCTGTCTTGCGTCACCACCCACATCGCCGCTGACTGCGTCGCCCAGTTTAATAATAATAATAATAATAATAATAATAATAATAATAATAATAATAATAATAAT
>JAJKFI010000014.1:8933810-8959788 GCA_029204185.1 Lerista edwardsae
AACAACAACAACAACAACAACAGAGATCTCACCTCTGCCAAAGCTCACTAGATAGATGGGCCTTAGGTAGGCTACTAAGAGAGCAATCGTAACCTGGAGTTAGGCCGGCACAAGTTAGGCCAGCAAAGTTTGGCTGGCACAAGGGACAGTGTAAAGTATGTTTGGACCACTCTCGGAGACAGAGAGGCCAGCACACAGATGTGAGCCATCCTCCCTGACTCCGAGAATGGTCCAAACACACTTTATGTTGGACCTTGTGCTGGCCAAACTTTGCTGGCATAATTTGTGCCGACCTAACTCCAGGTTAGGATTGTGCTCTCGGCCTCAGTCCTCCCTGCCACAATCAGCAAAACTGGCCTAAGAGTGCAATACTGGCCTAGCTTACACAGTTGTTGTAAGGGATTTCAAAGCTAATTTCTATGAAAAGCTTTTGCACTCTGTAGCTATACAGCAAAGCTATCACATTATTGTAAAGCTTAACTTCTAGAAATAAAACCAAGGACTTCAGAAATACCATGCTAATCTATGCTATGGACAAAGCCTGAGATGAAAGTGATGCCCTTCCCATTCACAAGGCTGACTGGGAATGACAGCAGTACAGACATCAGCTCTCCATATAGTTGACTTTCAGTGATTTCCACAACATAACTTGAACTTCTGATTGTGCAGTCAACAGCAAGTATGGGAACCTGTCACATTTTGCTCCCATAGGGGCGCAATCCTAACCAACTTTCTAGCACTTTCTAGGGGTAAGGGCAATGCAGCTCCAAGATGAGGGAACATCTTGAGGAGGTCTCCAATGACTTCTACTCCACTGCAGAATGCAGAACATTCCCCACTGGCACAGTGCTGGAAAGTTGGTTAGGACTGCATCCTAAAGCGCACAATGCTCCCTGCATAGACACAGAAAGTTGAGCTAAATGACAGATCAGTTCAATAGCACTTGGAAACTATATTTCATATTCATATTGCCTCTCTATTGCTGACTTCAGGCAATTATTATTTTCCAATGTTTTTCCTATATCAGATTACCTATCTCCAAAAAATATCTCTCACGGAAAGACAGATTCTTAAGAATACGTCCTCCTTCACTATGCCAAGGTGTCTATTGAATTTGGTATAGGCACAGATAATGTGATGAAGAAAGGAAATGCATATTCCACAAACTAGCTCTCATGGCTTATAACCCTTTTTCTGTTCCACAGTATGTCAAAGGTGGTGCTGGAGAGCAGATACAACATTAGACAGTTAAAAATGTGCACACACGCACAATAAGGAAAGCAATCGCAAAAATGGAGAAGGTTGAACACTGTCTCCTAGTAACAATTCCAGGAAAGCGCCACATTAAAGCATAAGTCGATTCCTACTGTCTGCCTTGCCAAGCATTCTGACTGCATGTTTATGTTTACCTGCACCCTGAACTGGGAAAGCTAATTGTTTCTGTAAAGGCATTCCAGTTTCTGATGGCTTTCAGAAATGCAGTTTGCGACAGCAGTCATAGTATCCCCAAAGAAGTAAAGACATACATTAAAGAAAAACGCCATCCCAGCTTGGAGAAGATTCCAAGAAACGGAATATATTCTCCAATTTTATAGAGTAAGTCAAATGATTTAAAAAAAAAAATCAAAATGCATTTTACAGTCCAAATGCACTTGAGATGTTTTTAGAAAAATAAACATGACCAAGGAGAGTGTAAGAATGTTGCTATAATGCTGATATAATAAGATCCTGAATGGCACAGAGAGATTACTCAGAAAATGTTTCTACCTGTACTCGAACTCAGGGATCATCCAATGGCATTAATTAGCAAGAAGTTTAGAATAGACAAAAATAAGTACTATTTCACAAGATGTGTTGATTACTATTATTTTGGATAGTTTTATGAAGACTGAGATGATTCACAGCTATTAGCCAGGTCAGCTAAATGGAAGGAACCATTGTGTTCAGAAGCAATCTACTAATACATATCAGATTCCAAAGACAAAACAACAGGGGAGGGTCACTGTCTTCCTTCTCAGTTTATAGACAGCCAAGAGGTATCCAGCCGAATACTGCTAAAAATGGGATGCTGGACTAGGTGGACCTTAGTCTTCTTGGCCTAATCTAACATAGGTCTTCTTATGCTAACATTCTATATGAATATGTAATGTGGTTCTCAAATGTTTCAGCACTGTGGCCCACATTTTAGAGGGACAATCTATCTGGGACCCACCAGAAGTGGTGTCATGGCCAGAAGTACTTTCATTGCGATGCCAGAGCCTGCTGCTTTCCTGAGAATGCAGCAATAAATTGGGTAATTTCTCAGCCATTTTCCAATAGCAAAGTGAATCAGATAGGAAAAAGCCTGTTTACAACCTTGACACAAGCAAAACAACCACACAGCCCCCCCCCTTTTCCAGCATCCCATCTTCCCAACATTTCAAATGGCTGCTCTAGGTATTTTGAGACCCACTTGAAATTGGGTTGCAACCCACTGGTGGGTCCCAACCCACACTTTGGGATCCACTGCTATAGAATGATGTATCCCCATATGTGAGGATTGTCGTTTTTGTACCAGAATGGCACCAGTGTTATACCTATGTTTCCTTCTAAAGTTTGGATATCATATTATTTCAAAAAGCTTTTAACTGTTGACAGGCTATATCTTGTTTAATTTTATGATCCACGGGGCTGGTTGTTTGCTGTTTTTTAAATTTTTAAATTGTATTTTAACATTGTTTTTAAATTGTTTCTATTGTTAAATTTTGTTTTTATTGTTTCTTTTATTGTAATGCCGCCTTGGGTGCCTTCGGGCAAAAAGGTGAGATATAAATCTAATAAATAAATAAAATAAATAAATAATACACCCATGTACAAATTAGGTTTTCCAGATGCATATGCTTGAATGTACATAATATACATATTTTATGAATGTGTGCAGGAAACACCAGTAACATACTGGTGTATTTGCATCAATCATGTGTACCGTGCAACATGTAGAAATGCCAATAATTACAGTTATCCTAGTGGAACTTGCTTCTGAGTAGCGATACATAGGATTAGGTTGCAAAGTCAAGCTTCACAACTGAGGGTGCAATCCTATGCTGCAAAGGAATGGTGAGGCTGGCCAGCCTGCACTATATCCTAGCGCAGTATAGGACAGGCTGGTGCCTCCCCGCGGCAAGGGCACATTCATGCCCTTACTGTAGGGGAAGCTCCAGCCTCCCCTATGTGCGCCTCAAATCTGCATATGCTAAATAGGAGGAGACTGCGTGACCCAAATCGGGAACTCGCGGCCTCGCAAATAGGCCTAGGATTCAGCCTTATGGCCGAATCCTGGGCCCGTCTCCCAGACAGGATGGCATGCCTGCCAGCCCACCCATCACCCACCTGGAAATGCCCCCTCCCCCGTTCGAAGATGGCGCCTCCCTTGCGCCAACCGACATCACGCCAACACTATGACGTAGTGTCAGTGTGACTGGCGCGCTTGGATTGCGCTGCCCAACATTGATAATGACAGATAATGAGTTCACCAAGGCCACACGGCAAGTCCATGGAAGAGAAGGGCCTTAACCCAAAATCTAGGTCAAAAACTAAATCTTTTAGAAGTCAAGACCTGATGATATCTAGTAATATGTAAGTATTGCAATTGCATTCAAGAGTTTCTTGTTTCATCATAGGATGCTCTGGAAATGGAGAGTGTGATGTCATGTCACATGTTCTGCATTGCTAAAAACATAATTCCCACGACAAATTCCGGTCTCAGATACAAGTCTCTATCCACTGTACTGCAATGGCTCTCTCTACATACAGAGCTGCTTTAACCAAGTAATACGTCTGGTCCATCTAGCCTATTGGACTGTCTACTTGACTGGTAGCACCTCTCTAAGGACTCTGGCAGATGTCTTTCCTAGCACTGTTACAAGACAGTTTTTTTTAACCCACAATGACAGGCAATTGCATTACTTCTATATATTAAGAGACAAGCTAGCTTTCAACAAAATGATCTGCTCTACATTTCTCATTCTGTAGTATCCAACACATCTCCCAATACCTTTTCTCTTCTTGGCACATCCTAGTCAAGTGAAAACACACCAATGGCTTGGCACCACAGATGTTGGCAGCTTTAAAGAACACTTTAAAGCAGTGCTTGCCTATTATGATGGCTGCATATCATTAGACTCAGGGATAGCCTAATCACTAGCAGAGTTAAGCAGATGTCCAAGCTCACCAGCAGATTGCTTCACACCAGAAGACAAGAAACAAACAAGGCATGGTTCCTTTATGTTTAAGGCTTGTATTAGCAGATAAATTCCATAGAGGGTAAAGCAGGTAGCAGTTGTCAGTATAAAACAGTCCAGGTCAAAAGATATACAAAGGTAGATAACAGCAGCAGCCTTAGATGGTTTTTAGGCATAGATAAGCAATTCAAAAACACTTCTTGGTAGATATGCACACAGTCCATAACTTACTGAAGCATTAAATTCACTCCCACAAGTGGTGGGATCTGGGAATAAGGAAGCGGAACGCTGGGTGGGACTTACGTGTGATTGGCAGCCCGTCCGTTCCGTTCTGCGGCTGCCCTGGCCTCGGGGGGGCTGCCCCCTGGTTGGCACGCCCCATCGCTGCTCGCCCAGGCACCCGGTGCGCCCCCCACTCGTCCCCCCGGCAAGCAGGCCCCCCCCCGAGGCCAGGGCAGCCGTGGAATGGAACGGACGGGCAGCCAATCACACGTCAGTCCCGCCCAGCATTCTGCTTCCTTATTCCCAGATCCCATCACTGACTCCCACACAGAAAGAGTTCTCCTCACTTCCTGATAACAGAGCACTTCACTAACATTACTAACAATACTAACAGTACTAACTGTACTAACAACACTAATAGTGCTGTCACTTAGCACATTACTAACTAACACTACATTACTAACACCAGTGGCGTTTCTACAGGGATGGCAAAGCTCTAAGTTTTGCAAGAAGCCTTACCTTGCAGTGAAAATCACTCCTCTCCTGCACGTTTTAGCCAATCCTCACAGGGAAAAGCAACATCTTGGCGTTGCTTACTGGCTACAGCAGCAAGGGAGAGGAGGGATGTACATGACAGGGTAAGGCTTCCTGCAAAACTTAGAGCTTTGCCATCCCTGTATAAACGCCTCTGACTAACACAACATGACTAACATCTACAGCTACATTGCTGCTGTGCTACTGTAAACAATGGCTTCATAGTGTGCTGCTTATATCCCACTCTAGAAGCAATCAGCTTCAGGTGAATGTAGCTTACATGCTGGTAAGCACGTACCTACAGCACACAGGTGAGTTGCATTACTGCAAGTAATTTGCTCTCCTTGCCAATATTTCCTAAGCTACAAAATTACTGTGGACCTGTAATGGCTCTGCAGCCTGACATTGCCAAACTTTTTAGCACTGGAACCCACATTTTAAAATGACAATCTATCCCAATCCACTAGACAAAAAAGAAGATCTAGAAAGAAACACCATTTTATATATTAATAATAATTAATAAATTAATTAATAATTGCAGTCCTATGCTCCCAAGGCTGCTAGAGAACTTACATATTGTGTGTGTGTGTGTGTAGACATTTCCCTAGAAATGGAGTTAGAGGACAGTTTCCCAAAATCTTTCCAAGCATTTCAGATACCCAGAAAGCTTAGTTGGACAGCAAGACATGCAGTTAGGAATTTTCAGGCCAGGCAAAAAGCTGAAACTGGGTTCACATACGATATACAGCATGCCAATTAGTAGAGAAAATTGGAAAATGTGACATTTTAAATTTGGGGGTACCATAGGTCATACCATAGGTCAGCATTCCAGCTAACAATTTTCTTCTGCAAACTAGCCAAGGTTACTGGCAAAGTTTTTTTTTAATGTTTCAAAAACTTTTTGCAACCCACCAAAAATCAGCCCACGACCCATTGGTGGGTCCCAATCCACAGTTTGAGAAACACGGCTTTAAAGGGTTACATTTCAGTAATATGGGGGCAATGCTAATGCATGATGCAGAAATATGAATTTCTGTCTCTTTGGGAGAGGCTCAATATAGTCTTTGTTTACAAGGTGTTTAATCCCAGAGACTACATAAGATCTGTCAGTTTCCCACTGCTGAAAATACAACGTTAATAACGCGGACCTAGTTTGTGTCTGGTGCTCATAAATAAAACTCAAGCCTGAGCAGTTAGTACAAGGCATTGTTTCAATGATACATGCTAATTGGTTTAGGGTGCAATCTTAACCTGGAGTCCAGCCCAGGAGTGTTGCGAACGCATCGTAAAGTGCATTTGCACCACTCTCTGAGTCAGGGCGGCCAACACAAAGATGTGTGCTGCCTAACCCAGACAGGTTAGGATTGCACCCTCAATTTGTTACAGCTCTGAATCTGATCGAAAGTTTAAAAGTAAATCATACTTATAAGAATATCCATGTAGGATGGCTAGGCTCTCTGATTTAGACTACTCTCTTCCACCTTCACAAAATTGAAAAAACAACAACACCCCACAACCTTATGGAATGAAGAAATATGGTAGATTGCATTTAACTAGTCAGATGTATAAAATACCTCCCACGCAGCGGTAAAGTAGCTTGAAATGAAACTGAAATGACAGATGTACGTTTTACTAAGATCACTGATCTTTTAACCGCAGTAAGAGGGGAAAAATTAATTGAATAAAAGCACATATCAGTCTCTTCTCTTGCGGTTTCGTTATAGGCTGGGAACCAGAGAGTTGCCCTGCCAACTCTTGCTTGCTTCTCCCAGTTATTTCTGGTTTTCAATAATTATTCATTAATTGCACTCTATGATAAGATCCGCACTGTTTTGAAGCATTTTCCCTCTGGCCTTCATACTATTAAAGACCCCGCCTGCCTGCCAAGAGTGCAAAATTAAAAATCAAAGCACTACCTCAGAAAGGTTTAATATGTGCCACGCTGAAAAACGTTTCTCCAGCTTACACAGCCTTGTAACGGCATCAGCAGCTTAACAGCACAATCTCCCCCAGTGTTTTGAAATGTTTTCCTTTGAAATGTGAGCCACACAAGAGCAGACTGTTTGTTTAACACTCTGATTTGCACTTTGTGTATGTCAAAAATCCTTCCTGCCTTCTATGTCCTTTCTATGTTGGATTTGGTCCCCAATGGGTGATGCCTGCTGCCCACCCCATCATTCAAACTCTGTAAGGAACCCGTTGATTGAGGAAAAATAGGAAGAAGGTACTCCATTCTTGGAGTGGGACGTGGTGGCGCAGCGGGTTAATCCGCTGCTGCTGGGCTTTCCGACCAAATGGTTGGGAGTTCAAGACTGAGCGATAGAGTGAGCTTCCGTTGCTTGTCCCAGCTCCTGCCAACCTAGCAGTTCAAAAGCACCTGAATGCAAGTAGATAAATAGGGACCACTTTGGTGGGAAGGTAACAACGTTCCATGCACTATGGCGTAGAGTCATGCCGGCCACATGACCATAGAAGCTAGTCCTCGGACAAAATGCCGGCTCTACAGTCTTAGAAACGGAGATGAGCACCGCCCCCTACAGTCGGTCACGACTAGACCATTCAGTCGTGGGGAAACCTTTACCTTTTTTACTCCATTCAAGCAGAACATTGCTATGAACTCCTTTTCAACTATTTCATTTTGTTGACTCTTGCTCTTCCAGTGTGATGGGTTTACCCACTGGAGACAGGGATTCCCAAAAGAGAATTTTCCAGTCTTTCCCCCGAGAGCACTATCCTAACCTGGACTTAGGCCGGCATAGTTAGACCAGAATCAGCTGCTTTGAGTGGTGAGTGGGACAGGCAGCACATTGCCACGCCCACCTGTCACCTCTCCCAACCTGCCGCCTGCCCAGTCACTCCACCTGACTGTGATGCTGCTCTGTCCTCTTCCCATGCACTGTCCTTGGAGAACAAGATACAGGAGGATAAATGTGGCTTACCAGCTCTTGCTCCAGAGCAGAGCAGGTGATCAGGGCTGCCACTTCTGAGTAGCTGCTACTTCTGCTGCCTCGTGTAAAGTGGCCAGGTGGGAAGGCCACTGGGAACACAGAGGTTCCACTTCCAGGATGCTCCTTATCTATCAGTTTAGAAGCGGTTGTGGCATTAAAGGAACGGTGGCGGCAGCAGTGCTGGTGAGGGAGCTGCATGTGTATGAGCTGCTGCTGATTCCAAACCGGCTGGGTGGGCAGGTGGTCCTGAGAAATCAGCTTAGAAGGAGTGGCATTCCAACAAGGGGGGGACACAATAAGTGTTGCTGAAGCCTGAGAGCGCAATCCTAAACTGAGTTAGGCTGGCATAAGCTATGCCAGTAAAGTTTGGCCAGCACAAGGGCCACCATAAAGCATGTTTTGACCACTCTCGTAGTCATGGAGGATGGCTCACACTTTACGGTGACCCTTGTGCTGGCCAAACTTTGCTGGCTTAGCTTATGCCAGCCTAACTCAGTTTAGGATTGCGTCTTGAGTAACACAGTCCCTTCCCCTCGTCTTCTGAGCTATTTGCAACTCAGAGCCTTTGCTCTTCAAGCCGCGAATGGCTGTGGAGGTGAGGGGAAAGGGCAGTGTTACACAGGAGTCCAGGCTCCTGAAAAATGTAGCATTTTGCTTCCCCTTTGAGAATGCCACTGCTTTGAAGAAGCACCAGAAGAGGAGTGGAGCTGGTGATGATGATAGAGATGAAGAATTTGAGTACTACTTCAAGGTTCTGGAACAGCTTCCCCACCACAACTTTGCACAATAATACACTGAAACCAAATACCTTGCAGTGTCTTATACAGACATCCTCCAGCTTCAATAACAGCCTTTGAAAAACAAATCTTCTGAAAAAGACAATTATCTCCCTTCTGGAACAGCTGAAGCTTTGTCTTGCTGAAACTCAATTATGACAAAAGTAATTTGTTCTTGTTACCATTATTCATGAATTCAGAAATCATACAGAATGTCCTTTCATGGGGCCTTTAATAAACGTAGATATTGGCCATTGTTCCTTTCAGAAGGTGTGATAAGATATTTCTTAGGGTGCGTGACTGCTAAGACATCAATCCTTTGGGCTCCATCTAATATTTTATGAAAAATACACATTGCAAGTTTTAAGAATGTCACAAAAAAATTCCACAGACCCTCCAATAGTATCCATGAGGTCTATAATGTAAACACTTGTACATAATCCGTGAAGGTTATTTTGAGAAATGTGTCTGTGATACAATCATAAGTGGCTTTGTGGGGTTGAATTCCTATTTGCATCTGGCAAGTACTAAGCTTAAAAAACCTAGTCCTGCCAGCCAGGACATTGTATTCAGGATCAAATAGCTTTGTCTATTTGATTCAGCAGGAATATGCCAATAATGACAACATCTGATGGGAAGCAGTCTCTGATGGATGATGATTAACATCAAAATTCAGATTAAGCACTCCAGAATAAATGAGGTGGGCCACAGCAATACATCCCCAAAGTGATTTCTAGTCAGACTTCATCAGATTCAAGAGTATAAGAACAACTAAAATCCTTTGTCAGTGAACTACAGATTTCAGATGCCAATGTCCAATTCACTCTATTTTTCCGTATTCCTTTGTAATAGTTATATCTTATTATTTACATTTTTCATTAAGTTGTCTAGGTTCGCCATAGCTTTTCTCCCAAGAAGTAAACGTCTTTTAATTTCATGGCTGCAGTCACCATCTGCGGTGATCTTGGAGCCCAGGAAAATAAAGTCTGTCACTGCTTCCATTTCTTCCCCTTCTATTTGCCAGGAAGTGATGGGAGTGGTGGCCATGATCTTAGTTTTTTTAATGTTGAGTTTCAAGCCAATTTTGGCACTTTCCTCTTTCACCCTCATCAACTTAATGAAAAGCCGAGACATCACCCTGCCAACAAAGGTTCGTATAGTCAAAGCGATGGTTTTCCCAGTAGCCATGTATGGCTGTGAGAGCTGGACCATAAGAAAGGCAGAGCGCCGAAGAATAGATGCTTTTGAATTATGGTGTTGGAGAAGACTTTTGAGAGTCCCCTGGACTGCAAGGAGATCCAATCGGTCAATCCTCCAGGAAGTCAAGCCTGATTGCTCCCTGGAAGGCCAAATCCTGAAGCTGAAGCTCAAGTACTTTGGCCACCTCATGAGAAGAGAGGACTCTTTAGAAAAGACCCTCATGCTGGGAAAGATTGAAGGCAAAAGGAGAAGGGGGCGGCAGAGGATGAGATGGTTAGAGAGTGTCACCAAAGCAATGAATATGAAATTGGGCGAACTCAGGAAGCTAGTGGAGGACAGGGAGGCCTGGCATGCTGTGGTCCATGGGGTCGCGAAGAGTCGGACACGACTTAGCGACTGAACAACAAATTTTCATTTTTATTAATCACTGCACTCTCAATTTTTGAAAAAAAGGTTTTAGTGCTGTAGATTGAACCATAAAGTAAAATGGAAAAAAATACTGGTTTATTAATAACTTTACTCTTACGTGAAGGTCTCTCCATGTATCACTGCTTGCCTATTTACATTCTACTTTTCTCCACTTTATGGCAATGCATTCTGCATCTTTTAAATTTGTCTGCCTACTTCTAAATGCCAACCTTCCTTTGGGGTGTATCATGAGCCAATGATTAAAAATGTTTGAAATGTGTAAATTTGGGTACATGTGTGAGTACGCTCATATGGGTGAAAGGGTAGTTACCTAATAGTAATTAAATAATTGTTTTCAAAGGCTGTACAAAGCTATGCCATGTACTGTATAGTAGGTGTGATGTGGAGGTTTCCTTCTCTTTGCAAATATATCCTCCTTTGTAGCAACTCCACCTTTTATAAAAAATGTGTGTGTCAGGTTATTTCACCTGAAAGAGTGTAAGCCACAATTTAAGCAAGCATGGGTACTCACACAGGGGATATTTCTGAATAATTTCCACTTATTCATGGAATGGTTCCCAATTATACTCTTCAGTTCAATTCCAACTCTCCGCTTTCATTCCTCAATTAAATCTGAGCAGCCCAATCCTATGATAGACTAGGCTGCCGGCCAATAGTGTCACTAAGGCATATGGCACCCAGGGCCAATTAAGGCACCCAGGAGATCTTAGAAAAGTCTTTTTGTGAACACTGGTACAGCTTTTTTAGGCCTTCTATGGCCTAGGGAGGCCATGCACAGCCTCAGGGATGCCGACTTGATTTTAATTTTCCTGGCCTCAGAAGGGGGTGCTGCGGCCACTGATTGGGAGGGGTGTCCCAAAAAGCCAAAGACCCCTGCGGTTGGCACCCATGCACAGCCTCTATGTGCCTCAGAAGGCCTGCCTAGATGCCTTTCTGGTTGTGAAAGCCAGAGTCCTTTTATAATGCTTCTAGATCTGCCATCAAGGTGCAGTTTGCCACATCCTGAAGGGTGATACCCAGGGTAATTGACCTCTGCCCCCCTTAGCTACACCACTGCTGCTGGCCATAGAACTTTATGATAGGTTTTTCATGGAAACAATGGGGTTGTTCTGCCTCACCTGCTGCTCCCATGCTGCATGTCCTTGGTATAGCTAAACCAATGGCAGCCATAATCTCTTCTGCTTGCTTTGTCTGTCTCCATGTGTATTACATGGGCAGTTGGGTTGAATATACCTTTTTATTTCAAGTCATGCAAAAATCTAGATGTAAAGGATTGCCTTTCCCACACCTCATGTAATTTAAACATTTTAATACAGATGGTTTTCACAGATGCCTGGACTCCACTTAAAAAGCCACGCCACTGTGGCTGACTGATCAGAGCATTTGGTTTGGACCCTATAGAGACTCACATTCCTTCACAGCCAAGTTGCCATCTGCAGAGCAGGAAAAATAATTATCAGCTCCAAGTGGATGATCCTATAAATAATATTAAAAGCAACTGGGGAAACCTCTGCCACTAGAAATAATCAAGTGACTTAAAAAATAGTTTAACCTTATATCGAGCAATGGGTTGAAAAACCTACTGGATTTAGCCAAGAAGAGGAGAATCATTTATGATAGAATTAATTGGTTTGAGAAGTTTAGAGCTCTACTTCCTAGAGGTATACACAAATTAAATTATCTGACCAATCTTTGGCTCGTCATTCTGATGTGGGAATTTTACCCCTTTCTCATTTTTCTACTTTCATCATTTTCATTAAAAATGGAGGAAAGGAGAATTAGAATGAGGAATGCATTATTTTTGTATTGGTGTTATGCTATATATTTCATATTTTCTTCATTTTTGTACATATAAATGTTATCTGTGCTTGTCATACTTCTTCCTAACCCTTTCTTTAAACAAAACAATTAAATAAGCATTGATAGGCATGTAACTTGGCTGTCAAATGCTGCAATAATTTAGGGATTGCCATTTATGTATCATGAACAAATTCTCAGTATCCAGTTAAGAAACACAGAACTCTTAAGATCTATATTTTAAAAAAATGTTTAGTGCTCAAGGTCTAAAACATGAAGTATTTAGTATACTTCAAGCAGCTGTAGCAAGAAAACACTATTCCAGAAGACAAGCATATGTTCCTCAATATCAGACAATATCAGATCAGAAGGGTGAAAGAAGGTCTGTTTAAAGTTTCTAAACAATGCAATTCCATGAATGTCTACTCAGCAATAAGTTCCATGGGCAGCCCAATCCACCACCACCACCCAAGTAGGAACAGTCCCTTGTGCCGGCTCCTAAGTGTCATGAACATACAGCATGTAAGAGGCTAGAAATGTGCCCCCATTAAAATGGATCTGCGGGGGAGCCATTTCACTGACCCCGTGGATACAGAGACCGCAGATATCCTGGATGCCTCACCCCACCACACCCTTCCTATCCACCCCTGCACCCATTAGATCATAAAAGCCCCACTTACAGAGGCTTTAAGCAAAGCGCTGTAAGTGCTCTGCATGCTCTCTCCAGCTGTCTAGGAGCCAATTAGCAAGACATTGACAGCATCTTAAGAACCAGACTGAGGGTGCAATCCTAAACTGAGTTAGGCCGGCATAAACTAAGCCAGCAACGTTTGGCCAGCACAAGGGACACTGTGAAGTATGTTTGGACCACCCTCATAATCAGAGAGGCCAGCCCACAGACGTGAGCCATCCTCCCTGACTCCGAGAGTAGTCCAAACATACTTTATGGTGGCCCTTGTGCTGGCCAAACTTTGCTGGCTTAGCTTAGGCCGGCCTAACTCCAGTTTAGGATTGCGCTCTGGCATGTTTTGCAGCTGCCTGTGGAAGCTTAGAAAGCACAAGAACTGTGTAGCCAGGATGGTGATTGCACCACGAAGGGAAACATCAAGAGAATCGAGGATCTTATGAGTTTCTCTCATGGAATAAAACCTGTAAAAACTCCATTTGAAAAAAGTGGGGTTTATGGTCAGCTTGCCTATGCATCTACAAGGCACAGAAGGCACAGAAGCATGTAAGCCCCATTCCGCACCACTGGGAAGGGGACTAGCAGCCAGAGCATAGGTAGATTGGGAATAGATCAGTGAGGGGATTGGGGCCTAGCATCCCCTGTCCCTGTCCCTTCAGCCTAACAGAGCCTAGTTTATGCCTGTTAGAGCCTTCAGCCTAACAGAGCCTAATAAGACTCAAGTTTATGTCTGTGAGAAAGGCAGTATACAAATACTGTAATGCAGCGGTTCTCAAATGCTTGCAGAGGTGGGGGAATCACAGCAATGCAATTGCTACGGTTTTGCTGCTTCTGAGCATATATTGGGGCTTGGGGGAACTTACCAGTGCCTACCCCAGTGTCTGGAAGGTTGGGGAGGCTTGTGGATCCCTCTGCATTAGAAAAGAAAAAAAATGCAATCCACTTCCAGATTTGTGATCACAACCAGGAAGTATGTAGCAATTGTTGTTTTTTACATTTCTAAGACACAGGGAGCCCTGCAGAGGGCGCTCCAACCCTGTCAAACCCTCCCGGACGCTGGGGCAGGCACTGTTAAGTCCCCCCCCCCAGCCCCAATATGTGCTCAGAAGTGACGCAATCGAAGAGATCACATTGCTGCCAATCCTGAACCCCTGCCCCTTAAGGGGAAACAGACGGGGCTCTCCAGCTGGAGCATCACAATGCCAAAGTTTGAAAACCATTGCTGTAATGAATGCCAGCACAATCCTGCCCCAGATGCGGCACCCCTGAATCAGCACTAATGCACCAAGACCACGGCAGGCAGTGCCGTTCTTGGTGTGCCCGCGCTGTGCCTCCCTTGAGCCAGCCGAAGGCAGCTGGCGCAGGGGAGGCGTCATGCTGGCGCAAGGGAGGGAGTGGGGGGGGAGGGTGTTTGTGGGCTGTGGGCAGACCAAATTCTAAACCCGTTCCCCAGGCCACACAGCCTCCTCAGATCTGCGCCTGCTATTTAGCAGGCGCAGATCTGAACAGCACATTGGGAAGGCTAGTGCAAGGTCATGAATGTGCCCTTGCAGGCCCATCTGCCTCGCCATTTCAGCCCAGTATAAGATTGCCCTCTCAAGGAAGGGAGGGAGGGAGGGAGGGAGGGAGGGAGGAAGCAAGGAAGGAAGCCAATTTCTTGTAAGATCCTGATTCAGAGTTGGATTACCATGATGGTAATGACAAGAATGCAATTCATCAATTCCTTGTTTTGCAGTCATTTAACTTGGTCATTGTAATTTTAATTCTGCACTTACCTGACGGTTTTTGGTGGGATTTGTTTTGCTCTTTGACTCTTAATCTACCCAACTAGCTGTATTTTACTACTGACAATAGACATCCCAATGAAACAAGCTATAGGTCTCATTCCAAAAACATCTGATTAGGAAAACAGATTGTGCATCAGGGAGCTGAGTTAGAATGTATACATTATGGAGAATGAAATATACCTGTTGTGGGATGCTTGTTGCCAAAGTGAATTATTCAACTCCTCAGAATAATGCAGACAGGCGGTCTAAAGAAAGGTCACTTCTAGGTCAGGGACGGAACAGGGATTTAGCAGGTAGGGGCAACACAAAGAATTCTGATAGTGGTTGCCCTTAATAAACAGTCTGAACACCTGAGCTAGAGCTATCTACAGAGTGAACTCGGAAGCATTTTGCCCCCCTGGAGAATTCAAATTAATCTAATGGGATTCAACCAAGCTGGAAGCCAAATTTATTTTTAAAAGTGTTAACCTGAATGGCCTTTGAATTGCTGTTCAGAAGTGCCTGTTAAGACAGATTGCAGAAGGGGTCAGAGATCTCAATAAGAAAGCATGAGAAATTAACACTTTTATACCAATACACTTGGGCTACCAGTTCTTTTTCTGGCAAAACCCTTCTGCATTAAGCAGTTCTAAAAGAATCAGAAATTTTGCCAGAGACAGTCCCTACTGTTTGCTCTCTGTTCCTGATAAGTTGCTGCCCCTGTTTTATTCTTACAATCTTCTATGAGAGAAAGGGAGAAAAAAGGGGCGTGATGCACAATTTAATCAGCAAGTATCATAATGCTCACTCATAATGCACATTCACAATGCTCCCCTAGCCTCCTGCCAGGTTAGGGAGCCCAATCCTATACAAGTTCCTTTGCACCAATGCAGTGGCACCAGCGTGGCTTGCGCTGCATCCTGCTGAGGAATTGTGCATGCTGGAGGTCTCTGTAAGGTAAGGAGACATTCATCTCCTGCTAAATAGCTGGCACTAATCTACATTGCCCTGTGCTGACAGAGAGGGCCCAGAAGGGGGGGAAAGGATAGGCTGTGCCCTGCTGCCACCGATCCTGCCTGCTCCCCACCCATTCCATCTCCGGCGCTGGCTTACCTGCTCTGGCACGTAGTCCTTGCACTGGCGTTGATGGGATGATGCATGCCTTCCCGCCAGCTCCCCTACAGGTACGCGGACACAATGTGCTCGACAGTATCCTTGCAACAGCCTGCGTCGGAAGAGTGAACACTCCACCAGCACAAAAAGGGGTTTATGATTGAGCCATAATTGAACATGGGGGCTTAGCCCCATCTGTCCTTGTAACTTGAACACGGATTTGGGTTTTGCCTTTAAACATGTCTCATCCGCTGACCCCCAGCAGCCCTCCCCTGAGTCCTGACCCCTAAAGTGGCTCACCTGGACTACATACCATGCTATAGGCTCCTCAGCTGGTCTGACTCCTCAATGACTTGCTGTGAATGACTGAATGAATGTAAAGGTCGCTGGTGTAGTGTGAGGCTAACGGTGCCATCCTAACCAACTTTCCAGTGCTGGGGTAAGGGCAATGCAGCTCTGAGCTGAGGGAACAACATTCCCTTCCCTTGAGGAGGCCTCTGTGACTATATTCCACTGGAGGGTGCAGAACATGCCCCATTGGCACAGCTATGCCAGTGCAGGAAAGTTGATTAGGATGGGCCCTAAGAATCTGAAACTGAAATGTGTTTTGACTGCTTACCCCATATTCTTCACAGTAAATTTCAACCCAAAAGAACTGGCAGAGAACTTTCTTAGGGGGAGCATCGAAAAAGAGGGAAGGAAGAGGGGACAACGCAACAAAGATGCTTTCTTTTTAAGAACATATCAAACATATTATGGTAGAGCAACGAGATGGTCTGTTGGGGGCAATGAAAACAAATTCCATGCAGAATTTTCAGCTATCTCCTCGAAGTCAGCCATGAATCAAGCGGAACAAGTTCACTGCCCATGGCAACGTACAAATGAGCAGCACTCTAGCGCACATCAGGTAAGGTCTGGGAAGAGCTTTTACATTTATTATGAATGCAACGGAGTACAATATCAATTTAAGCGCCGCTGTGAAAAGCATTCCCCAAGCACTGACACAATTGAACCACCTATTCTTTATAAACCACACAGCTTGGCATTCCAGCTCACTTTATTAAGATGTATAATGTATATTAAAGCAGCAGCCTAACAGTTTTAAATCCTTCCCAGGGACTTTTGCGGGAATGGCCAGACGAAACCCCATCTGCATGCATTTCCCTTTCTCCTGTTATGGTGCCATTTCATGGCTTGTCTGTGAAGCGTGCCTGCAAGAGTACTGCAGGCAGAACCATTGCTGCAAATCCTTTCCTCCTTAAAGGCTGAAACCTCGGCAAACCATCACGGCACCATGGTCAACACTCTTTCTGTGGCAAGTGTTATTGGTCCACCAGCACACCAATTATTCTGAGCCTTATGTCTAATTCTATCTAATTTTCTTATTGTCAATGGAAAAAAATAATCAGTAGCACAGCGGCAGGACTAGCTCAAGACCTCCTGTTGCTTGAGATGGAATGCCGAATGCTGTCCTCTTTATCCAATGATGTGCAAGTCTTTGAAGACTTTCTAGAGAGAACTTGTGAGTTTTGGAGAAAAAAGCAGACAATTCCACAGAACTAAAGGGGTCTCAGGTATGCGAACCACTAAAAATTGGCATGTGACCCACTGATGGGCTATGAACCCACAGTTTGAGAACTGCTGCCCTAGTCTATATAAATTATGTAACTTGAGAACGTTTGCTTATTAGAACGTTTATTTATTTATTTTTTAGTTGAATGCAATCTTGACTTAGGGGTTGCCAAGTGCAGAAAAATCACAAAACCACAGTGAACTTTTCCCTTTTGATTAGTTGCTATGGACTCCATACATTCAAGGAAATCTTCATGACTGCTATAGTTAGAAACTTAAAAAACCTGAAGGCTGAGCATCTCACTAAATTAAATTATGCATTTATACTTTTTTTTATCTTTTCTGCATTTCTGAGGAATACTGGGATATACACAGCCCAGCTCTATATTGGGATATAGAGCCCAACCCCATGCATGTCGAATCAGGATTACGCCCCATTGAATTCAGTGGGGCTTACCCGCCAGGAAATTGTGTATATGATTGCAACCATACCCTTACAATCAATTCCTATGGATTTCCCACTTTTTTCAATGGAATTTACTTCCAAGAAATTATGTATAAGATTAGAACATTAGGTATTGTAAAATAAATATGTATAATTTGACCTCCTTCCATGATTCAGAGAAAGAAACCATTCTCTTTCTTGACAATACAAAAGCACAACAGTTCCTTACAGTAAGCAATAAATTTTATTGCACTTGCAATCCTATCGTATGCTATCTTGAATTGAACTTTCCCTTGGAAACATTCCTAATGAATACCTTTGAACTGAAAGCTCAAAAATACTCTTCTCATTCTGTAGTTGTATAATATCCAAAACTAATTTCACAATTATGCATCCAGCGCAAACATTTCTCTGATTATTCCATAAAGCAAAATTATGAACCCAATCCGTCCTTCCTCCCTTTTTCTGGTGCAGCTGGACTAAAAAGGAGCCTGCTATATCCAGCAAGGGGTGCTGGTGGTGAATTACTGTTCTGGCAGAAACTTCCTGCTGGGCTTCCCCGAGGGCCCCAATGCCCACACTAGGCTGACTAGTTTCCCCTTTAAGCAGCTTCAGAGATAGGCAAGAGGAAGAGGGTTCCTTCACCCACTGGTTCTCCTCTCTTCCTGCAGTCGTGCTTGGATTCACCGGCTGGCCAGCCTCCTCCAGACTGCCCTCATCACTGGCTTAGCTCAAGAAACCCCAAGTCTAACTTGGCACCACAAAACCCCATCACCAAACAATAGGCAGTCAGCTTACCTAAGCCACACTTGCTTCCTCCACTCGGTGGCTCCAGGGGCATGGCAGCCATACAACAACTCCCAATAGTTTCCCACAACAACCTTACCTTCTTTTATCCAGTCCTTCCTTTATCCCATCCAACAATCCATCAGTCCATCCAGCTCCTACACCTACCCGGTGCCAATCACCCTTCCTTCATCCAGTCCTTTAACGATCCGTCCAGCCAGCGCTTACCCAGTGCTAACTTACTGCAGCTCCTGCCTCCAACTTTATACAGAGGCAGGCCAATCAGTGTCTGTTGCTGGGCAGGCTCTAGCTCATCAGCCACACCCTTTTCCACCTGTGCTAACTTCCCCTCATAGCCAGAGCCCTCATCAGCCTGCAGCTGTGTTCCTGCTGCAGGCAAAGACCTTGGGGGTTAACCCTGTAATCCCTGGCTGATATGGACAAGAGGTCACTGCTGATACCATTCCCTAACTCCTGGGGGTATCATCCACCTTTTCCAATACAATTACTCCTCCATAAGCCTTCCACTTTACAATAAGTCTCTTTGGACCTGCATGCTTGCCCCATCATTGCTGGATCCACCCCCCAAATGCACCCTCCACGCTGCATTCCACCCACTTATTAGCCCAATTTTTCCCCTCCCTGTCCTCTCTCCACCCCTGCCCCTGCCCCTGCATTACCTTCTTCAGCGGGCAGCCCTGGGCCTTGGGTGGAGGTGGAGTGCTACCACCTCCTACTGCAAGATTCAGAAAATGGCTGCCAATAGAACACTATGTGCTCTGTCGGCAGCCATTTTACAACAGCGGAATTCTGTTCCACAGTTGTAAATGCTTCTGTGCAACAGCACAATCCACCATAGGATTGGGCTGTAAGTTAAACATGCCAGAATCAGAGGCACTCACAATACAACATCTAGAGAAGACCAAGGCACTCAGTGAGGAGGCCAATGATCTGGGATATGGGTTCTCATCTTGCTCTTGATGGGGTATCACTTCCCTTGAAGGATCAGGTCCATAGTTTCTAATGCTCTTAGTTCTGGCCTTGTTTCTGGATTATTAAATGTTGACCATGGCTAGGAGTGCCTTTAAACAGTTTTGGCTGGTTTGCCAATTACACTTGTTTCTAGACTGGACAAATTTGGCTATGGTTATTCAAGCACTGATGACCTCTAGTATGGACTGTTGTAACATACTCTATATGGGGTTGCCTTTGAAGAATAGGCAGAGATTTCAACTAGGATAGAATGCAGTTGCTAGTCTCCTATGGCAGTTATGGCTTGTGTTGTGACCAAGTCATATACCTCTTAATTCACTTCCATTGGCTGTCTTTATGTTTCTGAGCCCATTCAAAGTGCTGGTGATAACCTATAAAGCCTTAAATAGCGTATAACCCAGGTATTTGAAGGATCATGTCCCTCTGCATGAATCTGTCTCTTCCATGAAGTAATCCCAAATGGTTCTCTTGTGGGTGACATCACCTTTTGATGTTTGGCAGTGACCCACAATGGAGCATTTTTTTGGTGTTGTGACACCTGGCCTGTGGCATTCCCTCCGCTTTGGGCTCAGGTTAAACTTCCCACCTGGTTTTTAATTGGGGCTTTTTGGCTTATTTTATGGTTGCTTTTTATTGTGATTCCAGTATTTTGGTTGATTTATTTTTTTATTACTCTCCTTATGTAAAATACCTTGATTTCCTGCAAGTATGAAAAGGCAGGGCATAGGTTCTTCAAAGAAAGAAGTAAATATAGTCACTGTAGGTTCAGCATGCAGAAAGCAAGTATGAAAATATCCGAAACTTTACTGTCAACTGTTCAATGCTTTTCGGTTTTAAAGACTTGGTGCTACACACTTCCAGTACTTTCACTGCAGTGGTTTGAAACATTATGCTGACATTAACTAAACATTACTTCTTCTCTCCATGTACTGGAAATTGACCCAATTTTTTTTCCTAAGAAAGTACTCCAGTGTTTCTTAGAAAGCACAGCCTGTGGTTTTTGCTTGTGTTAAAGATCAGACACCCCTAGAAAGCTTTGGAAACTGTATGAGAATAAGCAGCGCAGTGGTGTATCTAGGAACAGCGGCACCTGGGGCAGCGACATCACGGCATCACACAATGTTGTGACATCATGTGATGTTTTGACATCTCTTCCCAGTTTGGAAGAGGGTGGTGGCAGCTTCACAATGTGGCTGCCATCCCCTGTACCTTCTACACCAGCTTTCAGCTGACTTTCATCTTCTGCCGAGCCATGGCTGCAATTCAGCAGAAGCCAAGAGTCAGCCGGGAAGCTGCCTCAGTGGTACCCCCCTTCAAGGAGCACCCAGGACAGGTGTCCCCCACCTGCCACACCCTATATATAGTTCTGGGAATAGGAGACAGAAACTGTCTTGGGTGGTGTAATCGAGAGAACATCGTGTTTAGAATGTTGCATGTTGCAATTCACTGAACAGTCATTATCTTCCAGCCTAACCCACTTCCCAAGGTTTTTGTGAGGATGAAATCAAAGTGGGAACTATGCATGCTGCTTGGAATAAAAGAAGAATGGGATAAAAGAAAGATAAATACTTTTCAAAATTGGGTCTCAGAGCAAAAAGCTTCATACACAGTTAAGAAATTGCCTGTCCCTAAATGAAGCAGCAAAAAGCCTTTATGGAAAAGGACTCGCATTATGATTTTTAAAGCCAGTTTCCAAGTATACCTAGGGCTACCTCATTTTTTTTAATCCTTAGAGCTAGTAATATGTGTTAATATCCCTTCAGCTAGGATTTTCAGCTGACAAAAATCTTAGCAGGTCTGATGAAATTTCATCGTTCCAGAGCAGCATTAAAAGTCTGAGGTAAGTGTGTGGTTGTGGTGTCTCGCTGTTAGCACTCAAAGGTTTATTCAGAGATAGTTTGGTTTAAAGGGCAATATCAGTGGCACTCTGAAAATGTTCAGAGGTACAAAATTGGCAAACCTACCTCCAACCTCTGTACTGTAATTGTATATATTGCTGTAAACCTTTGAGGAAAGAAGCAATCTGCAAAAATTGTCAGAGGAAGAAGCACGATTATTGATCAGGCTCAGGAGGGTTTCATCTATGATTGGGAAGAGACTGCTAAAGATCCATGGGGACTGAGTTGGGGCCCCACAGCAACCTTTGTTTTAGAAAACTGTATTTGGGGTGTTTGGAATGGGAAACACCTTTTTAGAAGAAATCTGCCAAAGAGCTGCATTGGCGGGGGAATGGGGAAAAAGGAAAGGATTGGTCTCTGTGCAGAAGAGCACCACTTCTTAAAAACACACTTCTTATAATCTTAACTAATCTTGAGATGCATGTGGCTGTGTTAGAAACTATGGAGAGGAAGGAGAGCATCTTCCCAGCTGATAGTAATGGATTGTAATCCCAGCTGATAGCTGATTATGGATTGAAGAAGGCCAGAAGAACTACTAGGCTGAGAAGTAGCTATCTTGGCTGCTGATCTACCATCCAGATCACTGTATTTTCTCATATGCAAGAATCATTGCAGAATCAGGGACTCTCAGGGATTGTGGCAAATGATTGCCCCTATTCTATCGCTATAATTATTTTAACGCTTTGCCACCCCAATCCTATCATGATTGGGCTGAAGGGTGGAGCTTGCTGCAACAGCAGAGGGCACTTCGGCTGTTGCAAAATGGCCACTGATAGCAGGAGGAGAGCTCCGTTTGTCGCTATTTTGTGCAACACCTCCATCAGTTCCTGCTGTGTCCACCAGAGCAGGTAAGGCAGTGATGGGGGTGGGGAAGGGAGAAACTGGGCAGGGAGGGGGAGGAACAGAGGTGGAGAGGTAGCGGGACTAGATGGATCCAGTGGTAAAGTGCACACCAGATTCTATCCCCTCTATTCCAGGTCTCTCCACCCCTTTCTTCAGACTTGCACAAGCTAGAGAACTAGAGCAGGTCCAAGGAGACTCATTGTGGAGTTGGAGATTTACATGGTAAAGGGAAATAATTCCCCTTCCCCTCTGAAGCTTTCTATTCCCCTCTCCTGGATATAGCACCCACCTCCTTGTTACAGCTGCATTGGTGGGGAGTGGGGAGAGGAGAGGATCGGTCTCTGTGCAGAAGAGTACATAGCTCTCAGTATGTGAAAAGTGTGACAAGTCACCCAGTCAAAAATGATTCCAAGATTTTCTAGGTGGAGGAGTCTCTGGCCAGGAAGAATTGCCTGAGACACCAATTTGTGAACCCTGCCCTGGGGTGCCCAAGGATTACACTGTAGGATGCATTCAAGGAACAACAAGCTTATTTCTCAACAAATGTGTAGAATGCCAGAGTGCAGCAGGTTGCAGTGTTCCATCACGAGATTGATAGAAGGGCTTGGAGTGGGGTCTTGCCTCCTTTCAAAACTGGAGATCAAACAGCTTGGAATGATCCCTGGGGTCCAAGGTGCTGCCCAGAGAAAAATCCTTTCGAGCATCTTATAGAGAGATAAGAGTATTGGACTAGAAATGTCGAGTCAACTTTTCTTGACTACAGCCAAAAGTTTTATCCAGAGGCGAAAAGGCATTCGTGCAATAAAGTGCCAACAAAAGGAAGAGGAGAGCTGCAAATTCCCAGTGGGAGTTGAGGTTCAGCTTTGGAAGGGACCTTATCCTTTGATTCCCTCTGAGGAGGCTTAACTAATATCCAGGAATTCAGGACATCCCTGGAGAAATTTATTTGCCTTTGGAGGTTCTTTTAAAATAGGAATCGAGGGTTTTCATCTGGTTTCCGACCAGCAGGGCTATTTTTAAATTGGCTGTGAAGGCGGTCTGTGGACTCTTTTTGCTGCAGTGGTGGAAAGGCTTCACACCTCACCATTAGCTAATGCTATCAACACACCCGAGTGCCGATAACTTCCACATTTTTACACACAGGAGAAGCTCAGCACTCAAGCAACGGGGTGATTTTTATTCAGACTGCACCCAAGAGATTATACCAAAAAAAAAAAAGTCTCAAAAATTGTTCTGTTGTGCAAACTATATGAAATAAGTACTTGTCCAAACCCGGAGGGTGCATCTGCAAGGGAGCCTCTTCAAGCACATACAAGCTTAAAGAGAAAGTTGCAAAAAGCATAGCTTTCCCCAGGAAGAATATTACTCTTGGATCCCTTCCGTAGCAATACTGCAACAATGGTGTTGGATTAGAGGTTATGCAGTCATCATGCAAAAATATAAAATTGTCCTGGGTCATGCCTTCTTTGGAAGAGCAGAAGAAAATAATTTATTTTTATGATTTTTGAATGATTGTAGAATTGTTGTATCAAAGTGTACTAAGATAAAACAAAACCTTGGAAATAAGGCACAGGATGCTTAACTGGGGAAACCAGTAATACAACAGCCAGCGGGATCTGTTCGTCAAAAGCTGAGTGCTGCCTGAAACACTGGTCTCAAAGACATTAGAGGAAATAAAGCAGGAAATTGACACTTGATTGGCCAGAATACATTGCTCTTTTTGGCTGCAGTAGCTGCCTATCAACCCAGGACAAAGAACACTGTAGCAAAACAGCATTAAAGGAAGCAGCATTCTCAGAGATATTGCTGTGCTTGAAACACATCCAAATTAACTGCCAGCTCCTTCCTCAGTGTGCCCTTACGTACAGATTCAATACAAAAACTGTGATTGGACACTCTTGCATACCAACTTAGATTTGGAATACAGCCCTAATAAGGACAACACTCACCTTGATTAGAGATGTTATTCTCTAATAATAATAATAATAATAATAATAATAATAATAATAATAATAATAATAATAATAAATTATTATTATTATTATTATTATTATTATTATTATTATTCGCTAAATTTTGAAATTTATCCAAGGGATAAGAGCAATGGTTGGGCACTCTAACCTATTGCCCTTCAGAAGCTGCACAACAGAGATTCTTGTGCATCTCAAATTGATTGTGTTCATTTCCAGCCCCACAACATTTTTTGCATCATAGAGATCATATTTAACACTCTGTCAAAGATGGTGCTCACCCTAGAGTTGCCACAGAGTCAATTTCCGATTGTATCACTTGCAGAAACAGACTCTCTTGTGGTAGATGATTGTATATGGGTCAGTTGATGCAGGACTACAATGACACTGCAGAACTTGTGTAGAATTACAGTGAAATGTAGTCACGAGCACCTTAGATTTTGAAAAACCAGCTGTTTAATGTTTGATCCTACATTTCAAAAAGTAACCCCATATTATTTAGTTTGTTCATTTCATTCTGAAGTAAAATTCTTCTCTAATTCTGTTACACAGAATTATCTAATTATGTTACACAGCACCAAAGGCAGTGATGTCCCGCAGGGGGAACACGAGGGAACTCAGTTCCACTAGTTAAAATTAGGGCTGACTCCGCCCACTTCACTCTCCCTCCTCTCCCCTCCCGATTCCTCTGCAAAGAGCTTTTCTTCTTGGTTGGCCGGCACTCAGAGGGTTAAAGGGAGCGACTCCGGATTCCTAGGGGGGCGAAGGCAGTGATGTCATTCAGGGGGAACGGACCAGAACGGGCGTTCTGGATCTTAACGGGCTCTGTGGCTGGTTCCGGGTTCCCGACAAGTGCCAATCAAAAGTGAGTTCCTGTTCCTAAATCATTTGAATGACACCACTGACCAAAGGTCCAAAGCCATCCAAATTTTTAGTGCTGATGCAGCCGTGGCAATTGGGCATGTGCTTGGGGGGGGACATTCCTCAAGGTAAGGAAATATTTATTCCCTTATCTCCGGGCTGCATTGGCACTGGAAAGTTGGATGAGACTAGGCCCCAAGAATACCAGTTCTACAACACATTCCCAAAGTTCTCCTTGTAAATCTCAGTGAGCAAATCTGTTTGGATATTATTGTGGCTCAGCAAGGGTGGCATCCGAAGTTAGATAGGTCCAATAGTTTGTGGATCCCGGAGAACCTCATAGCTGATTAGGCCAACTCTTGAACCTCAGTATTGTTGGCAGTGGTAGCGCCCAATGAGCCCTCAGAGGACAGCGGGAGATATGATGGGGGCTAGGATGGGGCTTTGCCCCAAGCCATCTAACAACCTGATATTGGCATTGCATCCAAATGTTGTAATATAACCATATGACAATTTATACACCTTTTAAGCTTGTGTGATGAATGAGTATACATTAATCTGAGGAAATTTGTGGGACAGACATTAATTATCTTTTCATGCACTAGAATGGGTGTTGAAACATGTACTTGTATCTCGAACCATGATCTTGGGACAGGATGGAAGTACATCGGTTTCATCGTATGCTTAGCTGCAAATCAAGTCCACATGCTAGCAGGCAGAAGAGTTAATTTCTTGTATCTGTTTATAAATATAGCTACTAATCAGCCACAAATTATTTTAAAAATATAAATAATTGTCAGTAATTTTTCAGTATTAAAGGATCATGCATCAGGTTTCAAATTAGAGTAGTAATGGTTCCCCTTTAGGTAGGGGCACACACACACACACACACACACACACACACACACACACACACACAC